>CAUJNA010000913.1:648856-856356 GCA_963377175.1 Effrenium voratum | reverse complement strand
CAAGCGCCACGAGGTGGGCGAAGCTGCAAAAAAAACACTCCATTGGCACAGGTGCGTAGGCGCTGCATTTGGTTGGGCCAGATCCCAATCCCTGTTTACAGCGAAGCAAGAAACTTCGATTGTGTCGGGGCAGGGTTCAAGCTTTGACCGTGGCTCTGTTAAGAAGTACAAGGGGCCGTGGAATTGTTCTTTTTTGTTTTGTTGATTGTTTACCTGCGCTCATTTGCTGGGGGTTCATGTCGGTTCTGAGCACGAGGTGCACGCCTCTGTTGATCTTCCCCTCCAAAGCTGCCCCTTTCAAATGACTCGGCACGTGGCATCCCAGCGTTGCCATGCGTCGGGATGCACTCAGTGGCTAGCATCGAGTCGTCTCAGTCCTTGTATACATGTCGCTTCTTCATTGGTCACCACAGTAAGCGTCCCTGACGTCAGTTCACTTGCCGGGCATCCACAGCACCCATTGCTCTTTTGCATCAGCTGCTTGGTGGCGCAGGTGCATTGTCGGATGTTCGTCCCTCAGCTGTGAAGTTACGTGCCTGAGCCAGCTGACTTAATGTGGGCTAACTGTCAGAATAAACCCATCCAAGCCTAGCTGCTGTTGGCTAATTAGCTCGAGACACTGAATCACCTGAATGGGCTTCGCATATCAACACACATGCGTGCTTTTGGGGAACTACCTTTGCCACCTGATGTGCAAAAGGCAGGGAGTGTCTGCCTACTCGCAGGACAGTTAGACCAAATACTGCACCATGTTAAGCAGAGCAGCCTCTAAAGGCTGGGCCAGACTCGCACTATAGCTTTCAAAACATGTTGAATGACAATAAAATTGATCCGCGCTTGGCATTTTTGCAATCAGCCTTCAGCCAGTTTTCGTGGAATGGCTGCATTCTTCACCTCTCTCTCTCTGCAATGCGCTCCTGCAAAGCGAACACCGACATGGAACAAACAACTCAACACTATCCATTTGGGACAGGCTTGTCACCCTCCCCTCCGCCCGTGCCGGCTGAGAATCCCAAGTCTGCTGATTCGTTTGCCACCTGGAGACCTAGAGCTCTGGCTCCAAGAACGTCAGGTCAGCACACGCCATCCTTTTTCTGCAAGCCGGCTTCTGACTTCTGAGCACTTTTGGAGACACAACTCCTGGCAGGTGAAGTCTCTACCCAGGCAAGACCACACAAATAGAAGACGAATTAAATAGCACTTCAATTGTCATTGGCCACAAAACCCAAAGGTTTCGGCATGCAGGTCTTCCTCTGCTATCGTGCATCAATTGGCCGACGCTGGACCAACACTTGTTCGGAGAAGGGAAGCTCAGGACAAAATTGGACAAGCAATAGTAAAGGATTCAACCCAAAAACCATACCATCGCTGTATCATGCTCGCACCCACCGGCCTGAGAATGGAACTAGCTCTCGTGTCACGAGTGTTTGTGGTCCCGCCCAGGCAGGTGCAGCAGGCTGTACATACCGGCTTACTTGCGCTTTATTAGGGGTCACTAGGAGTATGCAAGATGCAACCGCCAGGGTTTGCGCGCTGGAACGGCAGGGTGGCAAAGCAATGCCAACAAAATACTGCCAGAATGTGCTGCACACTCTATACAAACACACCTTAGCGCTCAAGGTAAAACATGGCCTGCAACAACATGTCATGCCTCGCAAAAATGAAAGCACCATGCCTGCTGTCCTGTGGACAGTTGTGCCATAATACTTTGCTCTCAAGGGCCTCTATGTACATGTCATGTAAAAACAAAAAATCATTGATGCGACAAATGCAAAGGCCAAAGCAAGTACACCTTGAACCCATTAAATTTAACGTGATCACACCATGGGCGCAGCAAACCTGGGCAACTGGCACGGCTCGCTCGCAAGTGCCCTCGTTCATGCTTGGCGCCCTGCGGCTACTGGTACGCTGGGAGGGGAAGGCGGGCTGCGAGGCTCCCGTGCTTCACTTTGAGGCTCGACTGCTCCCGCAGCGTACATTCGCATTCGGGACAAATGAGACAACTGCGCAAGACATTGATATCCCGTACCGGTCTGGCGAAAAATCGTTTGCAGACTACCCCACTCGCAAAACCAGGTGGTTGAACATATTTTCACTTTGGACAGAGAGGTCTGCACATTGATGCGTACAGCTTACTAACACGAACATCGGCCGTCATAACCCATCACCTGCATTGCTGCGAGGCAGAAGCACGGCTTCAAAACACTCTCACCTCGTGATTCATACACTGCACACACACACACACACACACATGGCACACCCAGTTTGAAATTGCCTGCGGTTGCCTCAAAGCGTTGAAAGCTGCTGTCCAACCCACCGGCAGCCACGGGGCTACGCCGTCGCTCGCTTGAATTGGGCGCTGGTTAGCCGTGCCAGGTTCCCACACCGGCAGAGCTGTTGCTACCCAGCCCGAGCCCGCGGAAGTTCAGTTGCGAGCGTTTGACAGTTTGCACGCAAATATACATGATTCCGCAGCTGCTGTACCATGAACAAACATGATGTGGTGTGATAGGGCCCGGTGCACTTCCACCATTCTGCAGCAAGTATTGGTAGAGCAGGAGGCAAAATCGTAGTGATTCGATTGTAAATCAATTTCCGAGCAACACCTTTCTGGGTTGTAGAACCTGCCTGAGAAAGCGATGTACATTTCACAGCAACAGTTCCAAATGAGGATGCCAGCTGCGTTGCAGTCACACCGAACTAAGTACTGCACATCACATTGCTTGTGTTCTTGTGCTTGGGTTCTCCAACCTTGTCCACTCCACAAGTGCACGCACACACACACACAGGAACTGCCAAGCGCACATGTCTTGGGCATGGTCCGATCCAAGTTTGCAGTCAACCTCCGCAGCTGGTTGAAAAAGAGCCACGCACAGGGGGGGCCTCGCAAACGTGATCTACTACATGAGGCGCCCCCGCAAAACAAGGGACTGCTGTAATTCCCGAGCGGCCAAGGGCGAACACCGAGCGAGCCCATGCACCAACAAGGATCAGAATACATCAGAATTCGGTGCAAGGATGACAGGCTCTTGGCCGGTACTTGCACGCTTCGCAAAGAAACCTTCCTTGCGTTCTGTCGCGGGCACTGGGCGGGCAGAACCCGGATGCAAAGCCGGGAAACGATCCGAGGTGATGACGACATAGACTGGTCACCCACGCAACATCTAAGCAACCACAAAGGCTCTCAGAGTCTGCATTGCTTGCCAAAAAATGTTCGATCCCTGTGTTTTCTTGCTGGCCAACGAAAAGGTTCTGAGTTATGAGTGTGTACAAAACACATTGACTCCTTCTACCTTCTCAGGCCCATAGTTGCTGTCGGACGGATAGCGTAGCTTTGTAGCAGATGCTCTGGATAATCTAAATAATACCTAACAACAAGCCACTGATACAAGGCCAGCAAAAATGATCTCGGCAGTGCGTGTCACTTCTCTTGGCTTTTGTCACACGAGTCTTGGCTTTTGTCACACGAGTTCGAATGTAAAGCATCCAGCTTCTTGAATCCAGCCGGACGCTCACTGACCACGCCACATCCAATTTATGCTGCGCAGGGCAGTAGTGCTTCTCATGGCCACTGCTTGCACAAAACTCGCGCAAGACCCCCGCGCCAGGCGTGTCAATTCACATGCTTTCCACAGATCCCAGGAAGGCAGCTTGCTGGAGGTTTGCATCTCTTGAGTTTCCAAATTTGGTCAAGTTGACCAAGATGTTGATTGTCTGGATGAGTCCTGAATTGACCAAATCAACTAGATACGGCAACCATCGTCAAATAGCAATTGTCACTGCTCACTACTTGTTGCTTCAATCCGGTCCTGGATGCTCATCCCTCAGGTTCATTCAAAGAGACTAAGGCACTGGCGCGCGCTGGGATCCATGAGAACAAACACCGTCATCTCGCCGGCTTCATTTCAAGCAACCGCCAGTCCGCTAGCAAAGTCGGGAAGGGCCGCCTGAGTGCTCACAAATCGAATGAGCACAGCGCTGCTATCTTCCAATAAGCGCAAGTCATTGAGCAAAGATGTCCTGCTTGCTTGAGGTTCTATTGGACGTCCAACTGCTAACAAACATCTCCCCAAAGAGTTGCTACGTCAAGGCTCGGAAAGCTCATGCCAGCTGGAACGCCATGTGCATTACGCATCCTTAGCCTCCCAGCGACTTTGCAACCAACTACATGCGCATAAGCATGCGACAGCCAGCTCAAAGGGCTTGACGTGTTTCGGGTAAAAATAATAAAGTTACTTTTGCCCCACAACAAGATGTTGAACAAGTTGTTTCCAGGAGGCTTGCAGTTGGCATGCCAAACCTTTGGCAACAACTTTCGAGAAATTGCCAAGGCAAAGTGGTTGACTCTTTGCCGGGGGCCCAATGCTGCAAAGCTGCTCTGTAACATCCTCATCATCGTCCACTATCAGCACCTCCACCCTGGATGCCAGTCTGTGGGTCAAACAGACTGATCAAACGACTGCAACAGCTTCAAGTGGCTTTCTTTCTTCAGATGCCAGCCCCTAGCAAGGAGGTGTCCTCTTCCATAATTTTGAGGAAAAATAACGAAACGTTTGACAGGGGACGGCTTTGTCAGGCTCTGGCCTGAAGCCGAATGCATGTGCCCAACAGTTACATTCACTTCCTTCATTCTAGCAGCTAGTCGAACCAGTCGCAAAGGCCTTGTGAAGATAGGCTCCATCAAGCTGAGCACATGATCCTAGTGGTTTATTGTCTAAACAAGGAAAATGCAGAGGAGCCAGCGACTTCTTTAATGATCCAAACTCTGAACGAAGTCGAGAAACTGAAAGGCGCCTGTTCGCAAAACAAGCAAATCACCTTCCTGGGCTGGTTTAAATGAACTGCGGCCACCCAACAAGCCTTGAAAGGGTCACCCCAAGTCTCCAATCTTACGAACCTGGCTGATTTTTTGATTTCTGGCAGATCCGCAAGAGTTGGCCTATTTGAACACATCTACCAGTGGCTTGTTGAATTTGGATGAATTTGGGGTTTCCCATTCTGGCAAGGTGGGCAATCTTGGGCCTAAGCACGGTGCACGGAGTTACCCCAATTGGTTGAGTCACAAGCCCATAAACGATCTTGGGATGGTGCACCCCAACTACTGCTAATTGACACATGGCAGCCAGAATGAATCATCCTCAAGCCATGCAGAGCGAGCCCTGCATGACGTTGGAATTCTGACAAGCCCCTTGCAACACCACCAAGCATCGCCGGGGCCGAATCCTGCTCTTGACTCATGTAAAGCCATTGGCCTTGCCTGGGCAAACGTTGTGGTGCTGCCAGGCGCGGGGGGGCCAAGTGCCTGCACCAAAGCCAGTGGGAAAGCACACGAACCTTAGGAACAAGTCTTTCGAGCAATAGCAGCGCTGGTTATGTGATGTAGTGGTATGGTATTGGTAGTGTAGTAGTGTGTCGCGCGTTTGCCCAAGTGTTGAGTGTTCCAGAGCCCAGTGTTGCCCAACGTTGAGTGTTTCAGTGTCGAGCGCGTCCAGCGTTGAGTGTCGCTGCCCAGGGTGTAGTCGTAGTCGTAGTCGCAGTTGCAATCGCAGTCGCAGTCATAGTAGTAGTAGTAGTAGTAGTAGTAGTAGTAGTAGTAGTAGTAGTAGTAGTAGTAGTAATAGTAGTAGAAGTAGTCGTACTCGTAGTAGTAGTTGTACTAGTAGTAGTAGTAGTAGAAGTAGTACCAATCGTGGTGATAGTAATAGTAGTAGTAGTAGTAGTAGCAGTAGTAGTACTACTAGTAGTAGTAGTCGTACCGAATGTAATAGTAGTAGTAGTAGTAGTAGTAGTAGTCGTGGTAGTACGAGTAGTAGTAGCAGTCGTGATGATAGTAATAGTAGCAGGTAGTAGTAGTAGTGGTAATGATAGTAATAGTAGTAGTGGTAGTAGTAGAAGTAGTAGTGTTGTAGCCGTAGAAATCGAAGTGTACAGCAGTAGTAGCAGTAGAAGTCGCAGTAGCAGCAGCAGTAGTAGTAGAAGTAGCAGTAGCGGTAGTCGTAATACGTCGTGGGAATATTAGTAGTAGTAGTAGCAGTAGAAGTAGTGGTAGTTGTAGTTTTAGTAGTAGCAGTAGTAGTAGTACTTGTAGTAGTACTTCTAGTAGTACGGCGTGGTGGTAGTTGTGGTGGTCGTCGTCGTAGTCGTAGTCACAGCCGTAGTAGTTGGAGTTGCTGTTGTGGTTGTTGGTTATTGGCTGTTAGTAATTGGTCGCCTTCCCGGGAAAGAGATTAATACAACCCTTTGTCTTTGGCTTCACTGATTGGTAGGCTATTGTTCCTGATCTGGAATAACTGAATTCGGAGTAACCCAAGAGTGGACTTGAGGAACGTTTGCAGGGAACAGGCGCTGTTGCTGCTGCTGCTGCTGATGCTGCTGTTGCTGGCGCTGGTGCTGCTGGTGCTGTTGCTGTTGCTGTTGCTGCTGCTGATGTTGCTGTTGCTGTTGGTTGTTGGTTGGTTGCAGGCTGTTCGTTGGTTGTTGGTTGGTTGGTTGTTGGTTGTTCGCTTGTTGCTTGGTTGTTGGTTGGTTGCTCGTTGTTCGGTTGTTGGTTGGTTGTTCGGTTGGGTGCTTGGCTTGTTGTGCAGTTGGTTGTTGGTTGGATGTTGGTTGGTTGTTGGTTGGTTGTTGGTTGGTTGTTGTTTGGTTGCTGCTGCTGCTGCTGCTGCTGGTGCTGCTGCTGCTGCCGCTGCCGCTGCCGCTGCCGCTGCCGCTGTTGCTGTTGCTGTTGCCGTTGCCGTTGCCGTTGCTGTTGCTGTTGCTGTTGCTGTTGCTGTTGCTGTTGCTGTTGCTGTTGCTGTTGTTGTTGTTGTTGTTGTAGTTGTTGTAGTTGTTGTTGTGGTTGTGGTTGTTGTGGTTGTGGTTGTGGTTGTGTTGTGGTTGTGGTTGTGGTTGTGGCTGTGGTTGTGTGATTGTGATTGTGGGTGTGGTTGTGGGTGTGATTGTGGTTGTGGTTGTGGTCGTTGTGGTCGTTGTGGTTGTCGTTGTTGCTGCTGCTGTTGTTGTTGTTGTTGTTGTTGTTGTTGTTGTTGTTGTTGTTGTTGTCGTTGTCGTCATCGTTGTTGTCGTTATTATGGTTGTTGTCGTTGTGGTTGTTGTGGTTGTTGTGGTTGTTGTTTTTGTTGTTGCTGCTGCTGCTGCTGCTGTTGTTGCTGTTGCTGTTGGTGTTGGTGTTGCTGTTGCTGTTGCTGTTGTTGTAGTTGTAGTTGTAGTTGTAGTTGTTGTAGTTGTTGTTGTAGTTGTAGTTGTTGTAGTTGATGTAGTTGTTGTAGTTGTAGTTGTTGTTGTTGTAGTTGCTGCTGCTGCTGCTGCTGCTGCTGCTGCTGCTGTTGTTGTTGTTGTTGTTGTTGTTGTTGTTGTTGTTGTTGTTGTTGTTGTTGTTTCGTCGTTGTTGCCTCTTGTGTTTACTATCAGTAGTGGTAGTGGTACTACTACTACTACTGCTACTACTAGTAGTACTACTAGTAGTGGCAGTAGTAGTACTATAGTACTAGTCCTAGCACTAGAACAAGTACTACAACTAGTAGTACTGGGAGTACTAGCAGTATCAGCAGCAGCATCGGCAGTAGCATGGCAGTAGCAATGGGCGTAGCAGCAGTGTAGTAGCGGTAGCAGTAGTGGTAGTAGTAAGTAGTAAGTAGTAAGCCCTCTGACAACACACGGCGTGTTGGATATAAGAAATGTTCCTTCCCTCCTTACCTGTTACCCCTCCCCTTACCCCTTACAGGAGCACAGTGGCCAAACGAAGGGTGCCAACTCGAGTCTTGTGGCATCCAAGATGTTCAGCCACTACGATGTTTAGATGTTAACGCAAAACATACTAATGGCTTAAATTCTGAAAACGCTCAAGAGCTTAAAAGCTGAACATCAGAGTGGCTTAATGTGCCAACATGTTAAGAGCTTAAAGTTTGAACATCTTAATGGCTGAAGCTATTCACATCTTAAAATATTAGTGGCCTAACGAGTTAAGATACTGATGGTTGAACATCTTAATATATTAACGGCTGAAAGCCTGAAAACCTAAATGGAAAAACCCGAATGGCTTACAATCTTAAAAAATGTGTGCCTTACTGTGTTAGCACCTTGATGGCTTAAAATATAAACACAGTAATGGCTTCACGTCTTCAACTCTTAATTGCTTCAAACCTTAGAATATTAATGAAATGAAATATTAAAGTCTTTGTGGCTTAACCTGCTAATATCTTACTGGCTTAACATATTTAAACAAACAAAATACGGAATCGCTGAAAAAGAAAACCTTAGTGGCTTAACGTGTTCAACCATTGATGGCTGGAAATCTTAAATATTCATGGCGGGAAACCTGAACATCTAAATGGATTAAACTCTGGCAAGCCTAAACGGCCCACAATCTTAAAACCGTTGTGGCTTAACGTGTTAACATCTTCATGGCTTAAACACTTAAACAGTTCATGGCTTAACATCCTCAATGGCGTCAAACACTAGAATGTTAATGGAGTAACATCTTAACACCTTAGTGGCTGAACGTGTTAAAATATTCATGGCTTAAAGTCCTAGCATCTCAATGGCTTAACATATCTAAATCTTAGGGGCTTCAAATCTTAGAACCTTCATTGGCTGAACTTCTTACAATCTGTGTGGGCTTAACGTGTTAAAATAATGATGGCTACAAGTACAAATCTTAAAACATGAATGGCTGAAAACCTGACAATCCTACTGGAAGAACAGTTGCAGAATAAATGCACGTATTTGCAATTGCTTCTGCACGTCTGCACTTAAGCCTTTCCAAAGGGACAATGTTCCAAGGGACAATTCCAAAGGGAAAACTCCAATGCGAGCCTTGCAATGGCAAACTTCCAATGGACAATTGCCGAAGGGACAATTCCAAACGGAAAATTGCCGAAGAAACAAATCCAAAGGGAAACATCCAATGGGAATCTTGCAAAGGCAAGCTTCCAATGGGAAATTGCCAAAGGGAAAAATCCAAAGGGAAAAGTCCAAAGGGAAAGCTCCAAAGGGAAACAAATAGTGGGGAAAGTTTTGATTGGGGAACTTCAAAGGAAAAAGTCCACTACAAAATGCCCAAACAATAATTTCAATGGGAGAACTTCAAAGGGACAAATTCCAATGGGAGACGTCCAATGGGAGAACCCCCCAAAAATCCTATGGGAGACTTCCAATGGGGAAATTCCAAAGGGAACATCCAGTGGGGAATATGTTTTATGGGAGATTTCTTCAAAGGCAAATGCCCAATACTAAATATATGCCAAAGGGATAATTCTGATGCGAAATGAAAGGGCAATGGGACATTTTCAAAGGAAAACTTCCAATGGGATAATTCCAAGGATCAACATCGACACGTATAAGAAAGCAGCCCTGTCGGCGGTCTGAGCCGGAGGCGTTAAAGTAGCAAGTGCCAACAGCAGCAGCAGCAGTGTCGTAGTAGTAGTGGTGGTAGTAGCAGTAGTAGTCGTAGTAGTAGTACGAGTACTAGTACTAGTAGCAGCAGCAGCAGCAGTAGTAGTACTAGTAAAAGTACTAGTAGTAGTAGTAGTAGTAGTAGTAGTAGTAGAAGCAGTAGTAGTAGTAGTAGCAGTAGTAGTAGTAAGCAGCATTAGTAGTAAGTAGCAGCAGCAGCAGCAGGAGCAGTAGTAGTGGAGTAGGAGTCGTAAAAGTAGTGGTGGTAGTAGTAGTAGCAGTCGTAGTAGTACTAGTACTAGTACTAGTAGTAGTAGTAGTAGTAGTAGTAGTAGAAGTAGTAAGCAGTATTGGTAGTAAGGAGCAGCAGCAGCAGCAGCAACAGCAGCAGCAGTAGTAGTAGTAGTAGTACTAGTAGTAGTAGTAGCAGCAGCAGCAGCAGTAGTAGTGCTAGTACTAGTAGTAGTAGTAGTAGAAGTAGTAGTAGCAGTAGCAGTAGCAGTAGCAGTAGCAGTAGTAGTAGTAGTAGTAGTAGTAGTAGTAGTAGTAGTAGTAGTAGTAGTAAGCAGCATTAGTAAGTAGCAGCAGCAGCAGCAGTAGCAGTAGTATTACGCGGTAGCAGCTGTAGCAGTTGGAGTGAGAGCGGCAGCAGCCAATACCAACACTAGAAGCCGAATTTGGCCGTTCTTGTGTTTGCTGGTGCGCCGTATTGACTAGTCCAGTGTGTTTTGAGCTTCAGAACGACAGGCCTCCCGTAGTGTTGTTTTCCAAAGCGGTCTGGGGGAGGGGGTTGAACACACTTGTTGGGTTCCTCGCAGTTCTACGGACTCAAACGCGCATGATTGTTGCAGCTTAGTTTGTCTGAAATCATCGGCCCTTCATGGCAGTAAGTGACGAAGCAATCTTTTCACCGGGATTGCCTGAGCAATGCAGCCCACACAGCATGCAGTCTCCACCAGCTACAACGCATACACCACATTCACACGGCAGGCCAAGCCCTCCGGCGTACAGCTAGACAACACGAGTTAGAAACAATCCCATGAAGGAATTCAGTCTTCCTGTTTGGATGGGGTCTGGGCAAGTAGCTCATCTCCGGACGGGTGCCTGTACTGCTCATATTCGCCCGCCTGGCGGCAAGCCAAGTTGGGCAAGTCCGACTAAGGCAAATATTGTAGCTTGCAAGTTTGGGAGGCTAAGTCGGTACATTGCTGCAATAAAGCAACACCTTCGCAGGTTGCACGTTGAGTTGATGAATGAAAAGACAAGGGACATGTATTCAAAGGCAAACGTCTTCAAAGGGAACGAATTGCTATTGACCCAATGGCTGCTAGACAATTCCTGCTTATTGAGCATGGCATAGTTTGCTGCTCAATCTGTCTGTGCTCTTGCGAGTCAAGCATAGGGAAGGCTGCAAAAAGGGGTATCCAGGGTCCACACCCATACATGTTTCCTCACAGCACCAGAGAGCTCCTGGCTTTGTTCGCACCAGGTCCGCGAGGGTTTCCCAACTCAATTATTGCGCCTTGAGCTCTGCCCTGACCCGCTGAGTCATGTGGCAAGCGTTCATCAAAGGGCTTCACCATGCGAACGTGTGGCACCGGAGCACAGCTCAAAATGGACAAAAACAAGCCCAGTCTTGGCAGAAAGGGAACGTTGGTGCTCCGCAAAGCCAAGTGCGCAGGACATCCCACTGAGAGCCCTGTCAGCCGGCTGTTTGCCTTCTGCACGGCTGTGTGCTCCTTGCGGCAAACGAGATTGAAGCTTGGAGCGTCTATCAAATTTGCTCCATTCCAGCAACCAACTCCTCAATCGTGTCTTGCCGAGCTCAAAAAACACAAAGTGTTTGCTGTGCTCCCTGTCATGCAGCACCGCGGGCGGCCCCGAGAAGGCTGTATGCAACAGCAGTGAGGATGTGAATGCAAGGGCTCCACAGCATTTATTCCCCAGAAGCCCAAAGAGAAGACTTCTGGCCACATGACTTAACACAGCCAAAGGGCTCACTGTTTCAGAATTCCACTCAAACCAGGGCAACTTACCAAAGGCAACACCACTGCTTGGCGCAATATACAAGCTGGTCCATGTCCCTGACGCCAGAAACAACCGTGACACACCTCTCCGCTGTCCTGCACCTTGCTCATCGCAGGCACGCGGCTTGTGCCTGGCGGTGAGCTCGCGGCGTTCCCCGCAGTTACCCACGCGCGAAGGATGGATGGTGCCTCTGCGTGATGCTTCACTCCTTAGCGTTCAAATCCGTTGTCACATTGAATGCGCCCCTTGTTCCCCAATAGTGTCCAACTATGGGTTCCTGAACTCTACGACCCGGACAGAGCTTGTGCGTCCACCGTTTCCAGGGTTGGTGCCATGCTGGCGGTGTCCTGGTCGGTGGTGTCCCCTACGGTATTCCGGTTGCGGCTTTGAATTCAAGGTGTCCCGCTGCTGTCCTGGTACCGGTTGTGTTTTGGCTGTCCTGGTGCAGTGTCCCGTGTTCCGGTGGACTTTTGGCGGTGTCGCGATGGTGTTCCCGGTGGCCCAGCGGTGTCCCGTCTGTGTTCTTGGTCGTGTTCTGGTCGGTTGTGTTTCTGGGGCGTCCCGGTGGTGTTCCGACACCACTGCGACATCACCAGGAATACACCGGAACTCCGAAACACCAGCGAGACACAACCGAAACACCACCAAAACACTATCAAAACACAACCAACACACACACACACACACTCAGACAGGACACCGAGTTAACACTTTTGCCGGACACGACAGAAACACCACACAGTGATACCACCAAAAAAATCACCGGGACACCATCAAAGCACCAAAAGCACAACGGGAAAACCGCCAAAACACACAGCGAAAGCACATCCGAGACACCACTGGGAAATAACAACCGGGACGCTTGTGGGACCAAAATGCCCGCAGAACAGCAAGGACACAACTGGGACCGACAGAAACCTGGCTAACAACCTCAGGGACAGCGCCGGAACACCTTTACAAACACCACCAACAACACAACCGAGACACCCCGGGACACCACTAGAACACCGCAGCAGCGGCTTCCAGGGTGTGTCCTGGCGGTGTCTTGGTTTGTGGTGTCCTTGCGTTGTCCTGGCGCTGTCCTGGCGATGTGCTGGTTTGTCCCCAGCTGCAGCCGTCCTGATTTTATGTCCTGGTCGGTCTTCTCATTGCACTGACGTCCCCGCAGCACCTCTGACACCTCATAAGCGTTCCGGTTGTATGCCCTGGGGAAAAAAACGGGACTGTTCCAGTTGCTAAAGTAAGTGATGCTCCCATTCTATGTATATATATATAATACTCATAACACGCCTTGCAACAAGGACTGTGAGAGTTGCGGGGGAGTGGCTACTGCTATTGGGGTCTCGCGCTATTGAATAGCAACAGTCACCGCAAGCAGCTCAAGCTTTGAGGCTGTGCGCGGTCGGAGTGTCGACCGGCCTGCACTTGAACAAATACTCGAAGCACAAGCCGCATTTGTGCACCAAACCGCAATGCACGATTCGATTGTATTGTGTACATGTATCTCCCGTGCAGTTGTCAAACCAACAAGCAAACATGCATCCCGCTTCTGGGCCAAGTCAAATGCATCCCAGTCGAGGACATTACCGAAAATGACAAAAACTTGCCAAGGGCAACCCAAGCATCGACTTCTTGGCTCGTTCATGCAAATTGCACAGAACAAAAGACTGGCTTTAGCACTGTTGGACACGCTGCAGAAATGCAAGTCACAACAATGAAAGGCAGCAAAGGCTCAACTTGCTGGTTGAAGTACCAGGTTGACTGTGGATCGTGTTGCTAACGGTTTGGAATATTTCAGAGCTGTCTCTCGATCAAGTATGATCACTCTTGATGATTGTAGGCCACATCTCCAGAGAAGCGCGAGAATTGACACACTTGAGAGGCCTGTATGATTGGATTGAAGCTCCAGAACTTGGTCTAGAGGTATGCTCAACTGCGGGAACGGCAATACACTCTCGCCGCACTGGCTTGAAATCCCCACCCGCCGCAAAAACAGACCTGCCGCGCACCTCTGCCTGGCTCCAAACATAGGCACTACCCGTTTCGGGCCAAACGGCAGCGGCCGGTGCGGGGAATTTTGCGTTTGAGGCAAACGCGAAAGGTTTACATGCTCTGGCGGTGGTCCTACCGTCCAGGATTGTGTCCAGTTTGAGAAAATGTGGATTTGGCCAAGTGGCTTGTGACGGCCGTTGCTCAGCCTCGCGGGCCTATACTATTTAAGGCTGGAAATACAACGGCAAAGAACCCAATAAATCGACCGAATCATTCTGCTGACCTTCCCACCCCGAAGCAGACGTGCGTTTGTTCGCTTGGCATCTGTCTTCGCTTAGCATAAGCACCAGCCGTAAGCCACCCCCAACCTAATCCTGTGGATCCTGACCCAAAGCCTCAGTTTCAGCATGTTTCAGCCTTCCCACAACCTGCCCCAAATATGTAAACAAGCCCAAACCCCACCCTCAAAAGCAACAATGCGAGTGTAGATCAGAACTAGCAAAAAACAATTTCCGGTGAGGGTGGTCAGTTCTCGAACTCCATCAAGTGCCCCTTAGATCTTCCGGATGCACACGCAACATCTGAAAGCAGACAACTCAATCAAGAGTTCTTTCTCATTGAGCAACATTGTGCCATCATGGCAAAGGGTCTTAAGACATGCCACAGTCTGCCTGCCACGCCTTCGAATGAGTTTGCGGATGTTTGCGGACATGCAACAAATCACAGGCTATATGGAGTGGACATCTTCCTCGGTGGCTGACGCTAGGCCAGGGGCACACAGCAATGACTAGCAACAAGAGAACTCAATAGAACCATGTCGGAACATCTGCAGTGATGTACATGTGTGCGTGCGGAGCACGCGTGCGTGTGCCCGGGTTGCTCGTGCGGGGTGCGAGTGCACGCACGCACGCGCAACACCTGGCACGTACACAAATGAGGGCAAGCTTTTGGAGGTCAACTCGCACACTTGCGGCCCCCGCGCATACGCGTGCACGCATCTCCGACCCCCTGCCCGAATATTATTCCAGACCACCCCACCCCCTTCTTGCAAAGGTGCTTTGGATCTTTGGACTTAGCCAAAGTAGATCTGGATAAACCTTTGATGCCTGTGACACAAAATGGCCCAGTGGTTGATTCCAGCAGCTTTAACTTGAGGCAGAAGGCGCTTTTTTTTTTTTCTCTCTCTCTCTCTCTCTCTCTCTCTCGCTCCCTGCCTTTTCTATCCATACGGGGGTGCTCAGCCCCTGGATCCACCCAGGACATTTCCACCGGAGATATTGATGTCTGTGCCCGTGATGTAGGAGGAATCCTTCAGGCAGGTCACCCCATGAGCCATAGCGTCTCGAAAACCTCTCAACGGAAACTGGCTTCAATGCCCACCCTGATACCACTAATGTTGAAATTCGAGCCAGGTTCGTTGGCACCCAGTCCCTCCCACTCCTCGCTCAACAGGAACATCACCGCCTGAACCACCTCCTCCGGCGTGCCCAAACGCCGCAAAGGCACTGACTCCTCCAGGTGGTTCAAACGGGGCTTGAAAGACGGACTTTGCAAAATTTGTCCAAACAACCCATTCCTGGTTCCCGTTCATGGGAAAGTAAACGGAAGCTGCTGGTGAACAGTGGCCTAAACATGTTTAGACACAGGGTAGGCCCAACCCTGGATCACGGCGTGCAATCAACACACATTCAGAGCTGCAGTTGGCAGCTTGCAACTTATGCTTCGTCAGAAGGTGCTAGCCCAGTCCGCACCTGACTCACATATCTCCGAAGCGTTGGGTCTTCGATACCTCCCCAATCTTTGACTCAAAATGCTGCAGAACGTCTTTCAGGACGCAAGCTGGCAAGCACCGTTCTCAGGCCGGTCCTCTGTTAGGCGAAGGCACCAGGCTCAAAACAAACGAGCTCTGTAGTTTAAGACTTGTCTTTCCTGGCTATGACCCTCCTTGGCATCGCAAGTGGGAAAAACAAGTCTTCAGAAAGCCCCGTCAGCTTGTATGATTCGCTGCGCCCTGTGATGGCCCTGTGACTTCAACACCTTCTTCAGATGGTGTCAAGTCATCCCAGAATGGTGGGACGTGCTTTGCCGATTTCAGCTAATCACCTTCCAGTTGCCCGCCAGGATTGAGGCTCAATCCATGCAATTCCAGTGTCTCTGGCACGTCGGTCCTGGGACTTGTGATTGGCGACAAACGCAGCCTTGCAAGCTAGTTGGCTGTTGCCTGGTAAAAAGATTGAGGAAAGAACTCTTGGCATGTGGCCCCTCATTTTTGCTAGCACGTCTTGGTCTCTACACTTCCCATAGGCTTTCCCAAATCTAATAATTTTGATACCTAATACCTATTGACACATTCCAAACAAGAATGACCAGAAGGGACGACATCAGCATGACAGCTTGACAAGCAGGCCGGTCCCATTGTCAAATAAAACGGAAAAATATCCATCCCTCCCATGGCTCCAGCATCTGCTTGGAGACCTCATCCGGGTTGTTGGAGTAGTACCGCCTTGGGCAATGGCTGCACCAAGCTGAAGGCAGGGGCTGAATGTTAGTTTGTAAGGCTCATTTCCTGCAGCTTCAGAATGGAGCTTCAGAAAAACACCTGAGTTCGAGAAAAAGGTTTCAGGTCAGTGATGGCCCTGTCAGGAAACCAGTCGAATGTATGTGGGCAACCCGGCGGCAACCTCCGTTAGAGTCTTCCTCCAAAGTTTGGAAGCAAAACAACGAGAAGCACACGTCATGGAAAAAGCTCATGCCAAACCGGCATCACCCAGACTTCTGACGTAAAGTCTATGTCATGGCTGCACGTATCCCTTCTATGAGCATAGGCCAGGGCCACGGTTCCTCAACTTTAGAATTTGCGTTCTACAAATGCCGCTCCTTCCGAAATGGACCGCTCCCCCGAACTGATGTCATGGCTTTCTCCTCGGGCCAAAAGGCCCACAGTCCCCATTCTGGGGGCAAAATATAGTTTAAACACCACCTTTACAAGGGAAGAATCATCATAACCAGTGGTTATAAAATGTTTTTGAGCCAATGGGTGGCCCCCTCGTCCCCATGGCCGAGGCGCTCCGGCGCGTGGGTGGGGTTGGCCTGCGCCTGAAGCTCCACCTGGCGCCGCCACATGAAGCCGTCCTCGGGCCCGATGAAGGCCTGGCGCCAAGGCTCGGGCAGAACACCGCCCTTGGCAAAAACAAAAGTTGTTTTTTTTGTTCTTCGTTGTTTCTCCTTTTTTTTTGTTTCCTCTTCTTTTTCCGGCCGCCTCTATGATGAATTCCTCATGGTCACTATTAAGTTTTTAGATAGATCAAGCACGCATGTTTGCCGTGAGCAATTCGCATAACCCCTCCCAGCCCTTCATCCCCTTCCCTCCCCCGCTCACCCCCCCCCCCCCCGCCGGACTGACGGAGTTCACCCGCACGTTGCTGGGCGCCAAGTCCAAGGCCGAGATCTTCGTGAGGTGTAGCACCGCCGCCTTGCCTCGGGGCGGTCGCAGAGGTGTTGAGAGTTGGGCAGAGCTGAATGGCCGGAAGCCGTTGCTGCGGCAGTTGGCCCCAGTGCCAGAGT
The DNA here is from genome assembly GCA_963377175.1 of Effrenium voratum. Classification (NCBI taxonomy): domain Eukaryota; class Dinophyceae; order Suessiales; family Symbiodiniaceae; genus Effrenium; species Effrenium voratum. The sequence continues at coordinate 839,379 of CAUJNA010000913.1, read as the reverse complement.
CGGGCCTTTCAAAGGACTTGCTTGAACATGCGGCAGCTTCCCCCGCGCTCCGTGGCACGCCAATCCAACCCACCAGCTCCGCTCAAAACACACTTCCGCAGGATTCTGGTTCGCCGATTCGCTGGCAGGCTGCTGGTGCCATAGGCAGGCATCGCTGTGGGGCAGCCCAGGCCGGCACATGAGGCCGTGTTCACGATGCTGCCGCCCTTCCTCGAGAGTTGCAACCCACCCCAATGAGGCAAGAGAGTTTCAAAAAGACCAACCAGTTTAGAAATCCCAGCCAGCCCCCCTTGCACCGGAACTTTCCGGGAGTTCGACCCTGTCCCATTCTGGGAGCGAGCCTTCACTTTTTGGGAACCACCCTCCGCTTCTCCGCAAAGTTGATTGATCCGGGGTCAACATCCGCAGGCTCCGAAAGCACCTCCGGCAAAGCAGGGTATGTTTCGTGTGCGCCACAAAAAATGAACTCACAGTCCTGGCTGTTTGAATATGCCTGTAGTAGCGAAAGGTCGGGCAAACACATGTCTATGCTCAGCACCCACACGATGAAAACACTGTCCTGTTTGGTTGCCATTGAAAGCTCAAAACATGGACAGGCTGAAACCTTTCTTCCAGCTTCGTTGTGCGCGTGCAGGTTTTGAGACCAGGAGTCTCGGTAAACTCTAAAGAGGGCACACCGTCACTGCGAGATACAAACCCGCGACATGACAAACGCTGCAATTCCCTCGAAAGGCTCTGATCGATCATGACCTTTGACACGTACTTCAGCATAGAAAACACGCCGGTGACATTGATCTTCAGGACCTCCAGGCTGGCAAACCGGCAATGCCCAGAAATCACGAAACACCCAGGGCCCCAGGTGGTGGTTAGTGAAGGTCAAGGCGTTATAAGGGCACATGCCGAAGGGGCAACAGCTGAGGAGGGGGGGTAGGATTTCTGTACTCTCAAGGCAGTTCATCTGTGCTCAAGCAGCAAAAGGCATTCCTTTAGCAAAAGTCCTTGCACATTCACGTCACGTAACACAATATCGCGTCACACAGCAACAAAATAACTTTCTGTGGGTGACACAGTCGCCATATGGCATGAGTGAATCACGGCTTGGCTCCATGAAACCTGCTCGCCTTGCGACCTGGCTGTGTTCACAGACCCGTGAAAGTGCCTCTTCCCCAACCCGGCGCACATGAGTGCACATGCACATATGCCTATCGCAGTTGACAGCTCTATGCCCGGAGGGCCTTGGTCTGAGTCCCAAACTGAGGGGGTTGGAAAACATATTGGCAATAGAACAATTCATAACTTAACACACTATTTATGTATATATGGGACATGTATGTTGTCTCCTTGTGGGCGAAATTTAAGATTGTAGCTTTTCGCACAAGTAAACAACCAAGCCTTCTCAAAGTCCTCGACGCTGTAATCGTCCACTGGGGCGAATAAGCCCTGGTAACCGGCGTTGTTGAACAAGCAGTCGATGCGTCCTCGGTGCAAACCCATTTCGGCACGCAATATAGAGTTTAAGGAGTTCTTCAGTAAGGCATGTTCATTGGCCCGGTGAGGTCGCTCGCACTTTTAAAACTTTTTGCAAAGAAACTATCCAACAAACTTGCTTGCAAGTGTCCAAATTCCTTCTTCACTTCAGCAACCGCCTTCTCCACATCAGCCTCTTTTGTCACCTTGGATGTGAAACATTCATACACTGGTTGCAGGACAAAAGCAGTTGATAGTGGCCTCGTCTGTCAAGCACCATGGCACACATGCATGATTGCCAAAAACACCAACGAACACGCGTAAGCGCGCAGAACCGTGAACATGTGCAAGTTGATGAGTGAGGTGCTGGGTGGGCAATCGGAGGACTCATCTGTGGCCCATTGAGGCCAACAATCTCAATGACATTCAGCCCAAAAATCGCACTGAGACTACGCAACAGTGTAACAGGGATACATATATGCTTCGTGAAAGCCACATAGACACACCAAACTCAACTGAGCCGTTCTTCCGTCCCAAACAAAACATGCATTTGACACCAAGCAAGCCAGCTCCAATCAAGCGATCCGAGTTTATACATATGTGTAAATGTAAATATATGTATATACATATTCGTTGATATGTCTGCCAGCACCCCTGCGGCACTCAAACAAACTTCCAGTTTGTGAGCATCCGCGCGGTCGAGCTGATAACTATTCTTGAAACAAAACACTCCGAAAGCAAGACCGCCACAGCAACCGACAAGTCGACACTCTTATTTTCAGGTTGCAGCAAAATCAATCCAAGCAGCCAAAGATGCACACACACAAGGTGAACATGCACTCAGCGCTGCCAAATCCTCAACGCCACACTGCCTTTCAAGCCCCTAACGCTAACAGACTTTGCAATGAGCAAAGTGCCCTCGCTAGATTGCCCACTGAGCTGCATCCAAAGTGAATGCCTTCACTTGTACTCCATAGCTTTCTCGAACTTCTGTAGCCACTGCCTGAAGCTTGTCCTGCGCAGGGCGTTAATTGAAGGGTGCGGATTGCGGCATGCATTGAGCTAATTTCTGGAACTGGCCCTTAGTCCGGTATTGCATTTGGAGGTGGCAATTGTTTTTTTTTACCCTCCCACCCTTTTCACATGGAACCTGACGGTCCCTTTAGGAAGATGGTCTTGGACCCTTCAAACGTCAGGTTCCACGTTAATTAGTGGGAGGGTAAAACAATGTGTCTAGGTCCTCCAGTAAAGAGGATAGAATAAGGGTACGATGTTTTTTCAGTAGTCTATTTTCGTGGAGGAACCCTCCCCAAAAAAAGACACGGGAAAAGGGCACCTAGCTGGGGGACCTAGTTGTAGAAACGCCATATGAGAGCCAAAAGGAGGAGCTCCTCCACCAGGTCCAACAGCGCCAGCTTTGCTCCCTCTGCCGCCAACATCCGCGCGCACACTGCACCAAAGTTCCCCGCCGCCCCGGTGACTATGGCCTAAGCCGGTTCCACATACATCTAAAGATATGGGGACCCCTATGGTGGGTAGGTAAGGCTACACTCAAACAAAAACACACACACAAACACACTTGCACAATATCTCAGTTGCTTTGGAAAATATAAACCACTCCAACTACCTTGGAAAGGCGCCACAAGTAAATTAAAGGGCCGGATAACCCCACATGCTATGTTTTTCCCACATGTCCACACACATGTACCGTGCGCCCCTTGTATGGATGCGATTACAGAGCACCCAGATGCACAGAATGCAGCGCCTGCCACGACTTCGGCAACGGCATCGCCAAAGTGCTGCGCCTGCCACGATTTCGCAACGGCATCGCCAAAGTGCTGCGCCTGCCACGATTTCGCACACCCCCCGCCGCGCGCGCGACAACATCCTGTCCCTCTAGACAGCTGCCGAATGCGACCCCTGCCACACAAACACACACCCAGATGCACAGAATGCTGCGCCTGCCACGACTTCGGCAACGGCATCGCCAAAGTGCTGCGCCTGCCACGATTTCGCAACGGCATCGCCAAAGTGCTGCGCCTGCCACGATTTCGCACACCCCCCGCCGCGCGCGCGACAACATCCTGTCCCTCTAGACAGCTGCCGAATGCGACCCCTGCCACACAAACACACACCCAGATGCACAGAATGCTGCGCCTGCCACGACTTCGGCAACGGCATCGCCAAAGTGCTGCGCCTGCCACGATTTCGCAACGGCATCGCCAAAGTGCTGCGCCTGCCACGATTTCGCACGCCCCCCGCCGCGCGCGCGACAACATCCTGTCCCTCTAGACAGCTGCCGAATGCGACCCCTGCCACACAAACACACACCCAGATGCACAGAATGCTGCGCCTGCCACGACTTCGGCAACGGCATCGCCAAAGTGCTGCGCCTGCCACGATTTCGCAACGGCATCGCCAAAGTGCTGCGCCTGCCACGATTTCGCACACCCCCCGCCGCGCGCGCGACAACATCCTGTCCCTCTAGACAGCTGCCGAATGCGACCCCTGCCACACAAACACACACCCAGATGCACAGAATGCTGCGCCTGCCACGACTTCGGCAACGGCATCGCCAAAGTGCTGCGCCTGCCACGATTTCGCAACGGCATCGCCAAAGTGCTGCGCCTGCCACGATTTCGCACACCCCCCGCCGCGCGCGCGACAACATCCTGTCCCTCTAGACAGCTGCCGAATGCGACCCCTGCCACACAAACACACACCCAGATGCACAGAATGCTGCGCCTGCCACGACTTCGGCAACGGCATCGCCAAAGTGCTGCGCCTGCCACGATTTCGCAACGGCATCGCCAAAGTGCTGCGCCTGCCACGATTTCGCACGCCCCCCGCCGCGCGCGCGACAACATCCTGTCCCTCTAGACAGCTGCCGAATGCGACCCCTGCCACACAAACACACACCCAGATGCACAGAATGCTGCGCCTGCCACGACTTCGGCAACGGCATCGCCAAAGTGCTGCGCCTGCCACGATTTCGCAACGGCATCGCCAAAGTGCTGCGCCTGCCACGATTTCGCACACCCCCCGCCGCGCGCGCGACAACATCCTGTCCCTCTAGACAGCTGCCGAATGCGACCCCTGCCACACAAACACACACCCAGATGCACAGAATGCTGCGCCTGCCACGACTTCGGCAACGGCATCGCCAAAGTGCTGCGCCTGCCACGATTTCGCAACGGCATCGCCAAAGTGCTGCGCCTGCCACGATTTCGCACACCCCCCGCCGCGCGCGCGACAACATCCTGTCCCTCTAGACAGCTGCCGAATGCGACCCCTGCCACACAAACACACACCCAGATGCACAGAATGCTGCGCCTGCCACGACTTCGGCAACGGCATCGCCAAAGTGCTGCGCCTGCCACGATTTCGCAACGGCATCGCCAAAGTGCTGCGCCTGCCACGATTTCGCACGCCCCCCGCCGCGCGCGCGACAACATCCTGTCCCTCTAGACAGCTGCCGTGAGTCAGCGAGTGTGAGTGAGTGAGTGAGCGAGTGAGTGAGTGAGTGAGTGAATGAGAGTGAGTGAATGAGAGTGAGTGTGAGTGAGTGAGTGTGAGTGAGCGTGAGTGAGTGAGTGAGTGAGTGAGTGAGTGTGAGTGAGTGAGTGTGAGTGAGTGTGAGTGACTGAGTGTGAGTGAGTGAGTGTGAGTGAGTGAGTGAGTGTGAGTGACTGAGTGTGAGTGAGTGAGTGTGAGTGAGTGAGTGTGAGTTGAGTGAGTGTGAGTGAGTGAGTGAGTGAGTGAGTGAGTGAGTGAGTGAGTGAGTGAGACGGAGACGAGCGGGAGAAGGAGGAGGAGACGCGGCGCGCGGACGACGAGCGGAAAAAGTAAGAACCCCACACAAAGATGTGGGGAACAACATTCACCAAATCTATCGAGAGCTACTCAATGGTGCTGCCAAACCTCTGTTTCCGGTTGGAAGTAACGGTTTGAAGGTTGCACACAGTCCGCTGCCGAATCCTTGTTGGTAACTTAAAAAAAAATAAATCAGGCGCTCGCCCGCGTCCCTACTAAAAAGGCCGGACCTGGACCTGGTGGGGGGAACGGTCCTCCATATGAGTGAAATGAGAATTCTGAGAAAGAGTAATCTCGCACCTGGCTGGTACCCTGATTTATGTCAAGTTTCCTCGGATTGAACGCGACCCCCCCCCAGTGCTCCGGTACCATGATTTACGTCAAGTGTTTGTTGCCGAAAAACAATCCGGGAAAAGACACAGGCAAACACACATCGTGCACAAAAATCACCGGGCAAACAAATCCGGGCAAACATTCGGATTTTTTTGAAGTGGTACCCAAACCATCAAAATCACGATGCCTTCTTTACAAAAAAGAAAGGGCAACCAGCAACAAAAAGGTGGGTTGCCCACAAGAGGCCCTGATTCTGTGTAATGTGACTGTTTTGGTGGTTTCTTAATGTCCAACTTTTTTTGAGGGGAATCCTGAAACAAAGCGTTAGCCTTCACGTTTAAAAGGAGGGGGTGTCCGCGGAGGCTAGTGATCCTGTTTAATATGAGTGTCTAGGGTCTTCCTTATCCAAAAGTAAGTCCTGGCAACACTAAAATAGACCGGCAATACTGAACCAAGTGCTGGGAATCTAAAAGTAAGTCCTGGCATTCAAGTAGTGGCCATACTAAAGCAACACTTCAGTCATCCAAGCTCCCGGCCAGATCCCTATTCAGGACCCACGAGCACTGGTTTGACTGTTGAGGGGAGGGGGAGGGGGAGGGGGAGGGGCGGGGGCCACAGTAAACAAGGTCCGACATCAGCAGGCCACGTTGTGTTGTGATAGCTAAAACAGCATCTGTTGGATTAAAAGCGACGCACCTGGCCATCTGACGACCCCCACGCTGCCGCAAATAACACCAGCAACCATCCGAAGCCGGATCTGGTGAGGGTCCCATGACGACTAAACACAGATTTTGCAAGTTAGTGCAACGTGGGGAGATGCTCAAAGGGCTACTAGTGCCTGAGCCTATGTTTTGGCCAACGAGTTGGCCAATTTCGTTTCCCGAAAGCTCCCATTGGGGGTACCTGTTTTTTGTTTTACAGAAAAAAGGAAACCAACTATGCTGCCCGACTTACCTGTAAATCAGCCAAACAGCAGTTCCCGCCTAAAAAGACACACCCCAATGTGGCCAAAACTCCCTACCTGGTTCGTGGTCGTGGCTCCCCTAGTCAGATGTTGCCTATGCTTGTCCTACTACCTGCCAACCGGCAGTGTGCCTAGGCTGTCTTTGTGAAAGAAGCCGGTCCATTCGCAACCAACAAACTACATCAGCCTTCCCCATAGGCGGAGAGCATTCAAACAAAGTTGGAACATACAAGCATTGACTGGGCCCACGGCCTTGGTTATTTGCCTCATGTTCCGCCGTGGCGCCACTTTGTCCTGAAAGCGGTTGCTGCGGGGTGGGTAGACTCGCTGTCGCTTCGCCATGGCGAATAAATCGCAAGGCAATAAATTAGCTTTCTACAATCATGGGCTGTGATGCAGCAATGCGCTGCAGGTACTGCTCCTCCACCCCTTGGTGTGCATCCACCAAAGTCTGTTTGAGACGCCCATGCGCAAATGATCACAAACTTGCACTCCCCAGGTTGTCGAATGTCGTCAGTTTGAGCCAAAACTGCCATGCGTGCCAGCCCTTCAAACAGCGTGCTCGTCGCATTCTGCCTGATGCGAGGTTCCCAACGATTTGTCGCTGTGCGGACCGCTCGTTGCGCAAGAACGGTAAACGCCCCCCTACTTCAACCAAGCTTCATTCTACTGCAAGTGTTTGATGGGCCCACTGCGAGTTACACAAGCCGAGCTAAGGCTGCAAGGATGTGGTGTGCGGCGCATCTCTGTATGGAGGCTGGCGGCTGCCCTGTCTGTTTGCACTTGTCCAGTTGCTCTTTTGGCTTGCTGCCAATGATTGCAAGTCATTTTGGGGGCTGGCATCTCAGTGCCTCAGTGACGACCTTAGAGCTCCAAGAGCCCCACTTTTCTGCGGGAATTTTAGGGCAAGAATCCAAGCAAACTGTACAGGTTCCTGCTTAGTTCAACAGAGCTTCAACATCTAAACTGAGTTGCCAGAAGGGGCCTTGACTAACAACATGAACCAACATTGGGAACCAAAAAGGTCAAAAGGTCGGCTTTGGGCAAGTGAGAAAAGTCCAAAAACTGACTGTGGACTTGCCGCTTTGCATTTGGAGGGGGATAAACCCCTTCAGCAGCTTCCCAGCCAGCCGCCCCCGCAACTTTTTGACGGCAGCTCAGCTTCGAGCCGCCTGGGATGATGCGGCCCGGGCACCGCAACGCAAGGTAAAAGGGCGGTATCGTTGGTTGGAACTTGTGGTGCAAATCTACAATCCAAAACACTTCACTTAGTAGCTATGCCTGTCATTTACCCTATATTTTGAACAGGGTACAGGTTCGGGGGTGAAATTTTGGGCTGAATGTGTCAAGTGATGGTGCGTGCCTGCCCTTTTTAACCTATCCCTTCAAACTTATGTGGATTTCGGCTGTCGCTCTAAACTCCCGGTCTGTTCAGCAGCTAATTTTGCCAGCGCTGTGGGCGCAGTGCACAACATCCCTCCCTCCCTCCCTCCCTCCCTCCCTCTCTCTCTCTCTCTCTCTCTCCCTCTCTCTCTTTCGCTCACTATCCCAGGTAATTGTGGTCCATCTCGCCCCGTTTGTTATGTGCTTCTGCTGCGCTGGTGGGCATCTCAACATGTGGCTATTTGGGCAAGGATCTCTTCACTGGGTATACAGGGTTGGCCCTTGCAAATGCAGGCGGAGCATGCCACGATTTGGTTGCACACGATTTGTCTCGCTCTGTCCGATCAACATATATGGCTAGCATGGCAGCGGTGTATTTTTCCTGAGCTCCCCGACTCTAGGGAGTCGAAATCAAAGCTCGTTGCCTGCAACAGCACCGAGGTCTGATGATGATGATGCCGCGCAGGGTACCCCCTTCTTCCAACTTTGGAACCTTTTTTTCAACCTTAAGCTGTTTTTCTGACCTTGGTTCCTCTCTTTTTCACCTTGGAAGCTTCTTTTTGAACCCTGGCGGGCGCAAAAGAAAAGCCCAAAGAAGAAGAGGTGGAGGACTCACGATCGTCATCCTCATAGAGCCCTGCGAAAGGGGTAGCTTCCTGGCTGAAAAGGAACCCCGCGCAGGGGAAGAGACTTGCGAAGAGGAAAAAGGTGCAGTGACGGGCCATGCCCCGGCGAGGGGATGGGACGGTTCCAAAAGAAGGAATCAAGGTGGAAAACAAAGGCGGGAAGGTTGGAACAAATGTAATCAAGGTTGATTCAGAGAAAAAGCAAAGATGAACAAAAAGTGTGGCAAGGTTGAAAAAACATGAAGTGCCGACCCTGAAATTGAAAAAAAGGGGATAAGGTAGAAAAACAAACTTAAGGTTGAAAAAAAAGGGTCCAAGGTTGAAAAAAAAGGGTCCAAGGTTGAAAAAAAGGCATGCCCATGATGCGCACAAAGCCGTCTTTAACATTGGCGGGGTGGTAGCATTATAAGCAGAACAAACACTTTCCAACTTCAGAAGCATTTTGCTAGGCTGTGGTTTGCAGCGCAACGTGCACTTGGCAATGCAAAGTGCAATTTAAAGAAGCACCCGCCCCATGGACCAGAGCCATCTCCACGCTTCCCATATCCAGACTGAGGACTGGGCTACGATCTACCCGGAAGCCACTCGTGCAACGTGAGACGGGGTCCCCCGCCGCATCTCGTGCCCTGCTCGCCTTGGGCTCTGATAGCCGCCGCTGCCGCTGGGCGAACCTGGCGCCCATTGGCGCCCGGAATGCGCAGGGATACAGAGAGTTGCCATCACCAAACCTTACACCTCAAAATTATTAAAGGTAAACTCTGTAAAGATTCATGAGGGCGCTACGAACAAACGAGGTTGATGAACCTTGGGCAAAGTTCCTTGTGGGCTTCCTTTCGCAACAAGTCCAACCAGCACATATTCCATGTAGGCATGCTCGTGTGTGTGTGTGTGTGTGTGTCTGCCATTGCCACATACTGCGCAAATCCGTCTCGTACAAATAATAACTATGCGCTGCTGACTTGCAAACAGTTCAGAAAGACCTAATGAGTGCAGTATCACAACTACAGTACCTAACCAACTACCCCAACACCAACACACAAACACAACAAGGATACCAGTCAAGCACTCACGTCACTGTAACCACCATGTAGCCCCATCGTGTCAGCATTCAAGCCAGCCCAAATGCAGCCAAGTGGTATGCCAAGCCAATTTGCAAGAAACATCCCGGAAACATCAACTGAAAAGTGGCGTGGTCCAACAATCCAATTCCACAAAGCATCCGGAAAAAAAAAGAAACAAAAGGAGGAACATGTAACAGCAGCAAGGTTCCGGTGCAAGCGTACAGCGTTGACTGTGCGGAAGGGGGAGGTCGACGGATTTTAGTTTATCTAGTCTTCCGAAGGGCAAATGGAACTATGAATGCAACTTGCCATTTGCTTAAGCCCCCTTGAAAAAAACAAAAACAATCCAGTAGTGATAGATTCCCTTTAAACAAACAGGGAGAAAAAAGCATATATTCTTAAGCAAATGGAAGCAACTCCAAGGCTCAGCCCTCGCTCGCGTGAGAAGTAAACCTCAGCCGAGTGGACTCCTCTCGCAGCCGCGCGTTCAGCACCGCCTGCTTCCGCCGCCGGTCCAGCTCCTCGAGAGATGTCCATGGGAGCGAAACGGAGGCCGAAACAGGGTCACATTTGTCCAGCCAAACGGTGTAAAAAGAACCTCTTGGATGAAACATGCGCCTCCATTCCTGCAAGATTGAAACCAAGCAAACTGACTCAGGCCCGCTGGATCGAAACACGTCAAAACACAAGCTAATACAGAAATCAACTCCCAAATCCAATCCTCCAGCTATCTAATCCTCCAGCCGGAACGCAAAGTGTTGGGAAAATCTTTCCCACCTCCAAGTTCAGCATCTGACAAGGTGTTCAACTGCAAGCTTTGCAAATGTCCAGATAGCCAGCGCGCAGCGCACCATTTTGAAACTGGACTCGACAGCACAGCAAACTGTTAAAAGGCATTGAAATACATCTCCGCCCCCTTGCCACGGAAAACGGAGAGCCTTAAGACCGGCATGTTCAGCAAGGACCTTCCTATTCTTCGAGGTAAATCAGCAACATGGCCCAAATGGCCTGGAGTCCAGCAGCCCCCCAAAACCGCAGTTCAACATATGATACACATATATATATATATATGTGTGGGAGGTCCGTACGTTCTGCATGCGCAGCCTTGGCCGCGCTTCCACGGGGCAGACAGGGGAAGAAAATCCCTGCGCGGATGTAAAAGTGCGATTGTTTTTTTCTATCGAAGAGAGTGTGCAGTCAAGCGACCATTGCCATGACGCGAACTGGAAAATGGGTATGACCAGGGTAAGGCCAAACAAGGGTGCGATCCATGCCAAGCATCCAAAAAGCAAACCGCCTTTTGACGTGCTCTCTCACCTTTGCCAACTTATCTGCAAAACCTTTGCAAGGCTGGAAGTAGACAAATGAGGGATGTACGTGTCATGCCGTCATGCCCTTCTATGGGCTTGGATTTTGCTGCGTAGCCAATCAAGCTTCACAACCGCGCGCGAGTCTGTACCGCAGCCGCTGGCTGTTGGGCTGCAGGTCCCTCAGCTCAGACCACAATCCGCTCCGACTCCGTGCCTGTGCTATTGCCTCGGATGCGAGGAGTTAGCGCTACGCCAAACGCGGAGTGAGCGCAGCATCCCAGACATACGCGAAACAGCGGCCCTTCAATCCGAGCAAACTGCGGCGCCCTTGTATAAAGCGTGCATGCACGCATGAAAGGCTGTGCAAACAAAACCATGTCTTGTGGGAACACGCTAGCATCTTCATGGAGAGGTTCCTGGACCTGTGGTCACTGTCATCGAACCCGTTGCTCCAAAACTTTTCCAAGAACGCGTGAAACCATTAACCACCACCCTAAAGGGAGAAAAGGGCATCAAGAACCGTACACAGTGGGTATAAATGGTTCTCCCCAAGCTTTGCTAAGGTTTGATGCCTCGGCCCCCTCTTCGTTCTGAGCCCCTTCTTTGTGATGGCTGGGACTTTGCGCAATGGGCGCATGTCGGTCTTGCAAAAGAGGCTCCTTTGGGAAATCAACCGTCTTATCTCGAAATGCTGGTTCCAACTGCCTAATTCCTTTGAATGTTAAGCCCTGGTTAGTCACACACACACACACCGTCAGTACAAAGGAAGCCTTCCTGGATGGATCACCAAAGCGGGGTCGAAAAGTGTCTTTTCAGACCACCAACAGACTACCTCAGGCTAGTTTGCATATACTTCACATCGTAGCATCAAGAGTGTCATCACACTTGTCCAGTGGCAAAAGGGGAACAATCCACTTGTTCTTCGTTGTCAAGCAAACAGGGTAGGCAATTCATGGTACTGGCAGTGGGAACAAATATGTCAAGCTCTTCTGCCAACGCGACTCAGCTGAACACAGGGGCTGTTCCGCGTAATGCGAAAACCTGTCGTGGATTCGTGGAAGCACACCCTACCATTGGCACCTTCGAATGGTCAATGGGGCTTTATCGAGCTACCACCCTTGCTTTCTTGCAGCTGTGGCCAATGATGAACATACGCTATTTCAGCCTGGTCCCTCAGGCGCTGCTCAGTGCACCAGCACCTTTTTCTTACAAGACCCGCTCGGCTCCATTGCGCGGCTCCGTTGCGCGGCTCCGTTGCGCAGCTCCTTTGCGCAGCTCCCTAACGAGCGGTGCATGACTCACTTGCCGTTCTGCTTCTGGATGTAGCATGCAATGTGCATGAAGAAGGAGATGGGCAGCAGCAGGGATTCCACAATGTAGGACACATTGAAGTAGCCGCCGGCATCCACCTTGGCCCACTGCGGGTCATAGTAGTTGAACTGCAAGTTGCCATAGAGTCCCACCTCAGAAAGCTGCATGTGTTCGGACCTGGGCCTGCTTAGAGGTGGCTAACATTGTGGCCACCCACATTGCTAGCGGTTCGCATGCCAACATGCTCATGCCCAACAAATTTCAGGCGCCATCTCCCCGAAACGCTTGCCTGCACATTTCTCCTCATGAGAGAATCAGGCTAAACGGCTCACCACCCCCTTTGTTGCAAACGCCGAAGTCTGGAGAGTGCGACCCATGATCATCCAAAGCACGGGTATCCTGGGCGGGCCTCTTCCAGGACACGTTTCAAGGATGTTGTTATCAAGTCGCTACGAAAATAAACTTCAGGTCCGTGCTTGCCGTGATTCTCATGGGAAGGCTTCAAGCTTCCTTTGGGACTTAGACTCTGAAAGTCATCTTCCACCAGGCCATTTGACGAACTGTCACCCGAACGTCACAGGCATGCCACGTTAGTTGAGTTCAAGGGTGGGTCTCGAGGTTGCGATGAATGCTCGGCTGGTCGTTACAATGCTTCACCAGATTCTCTTCCAGGGGGACGAGGAACTTGCAACAAATGATTTTCCGCCTCGCATGACGACTCAGCCCTTGGCTTATCATGTTGAGAATTACACTGCCAAGTCTGACCAGATGTTGCCGAACAGGCATTGGTCCTGGGCACCTGGTTAGCACCCAAGTTGTCATTTGTTGCGACCCAATGCCAAACACGCGCGCAAGGAGTATCCCCATGAGCCCCGCAACCTGCCTGAAGCCCCAAATCCACTAGCTAGGACACCGCAGGGAGAACAAACACCAACCGTCGATTGGCTTCGAACCCAAGGCACGCCGAAGAAGAGCATGGAGAGGAAGGCCAACTCGTTGGAGCTGAAGGACTTCAGGTTGCCCAGCACATAAGGGGTGTACCTCATGAATCTGCGGGCACGGGCAAGCAGGGGACGGTTGATCGTCAAAAGCGGAACATAGAACTTTGCGCACTAGGTGGATGATGGCAAAAGGAGTTTGAAAAGAACCACACTGCTACCCCCAAAGCTTTCACACACACGCACACACACACACAGACCCGTGCGCACGCGCAAAGGATCACGTTGCACCCAGCATGGCCGTTCAAACCACTGCCTGATTCAAAAACCGCGAACAACAAAACCGGTTGGTGAACCAAACATATGTGCCATAGGTAGGCATCTCCGGCACAGCTGGTCACAAACAAGTTTTGAGAAACCAAACTATTTGGTCCAAACCTGAAATCCTGCCCAGCTCTAGCCCACGGTGTTAGAGTGGTGGTTGTAGTCGTAGTGCAGCCTCCATTCAACCATGGAACAAACCGTTGGCAACTTTACGGAGAGAAAACGGTCTCTCCGCCAGAACTGAGAGGAATTATGAAAAAAAATCCACATGTGCACGACATTCAGTCAATGATCGTTGGCGCTTTTGGCCTGAAGATGTTTCACTCGTATGCTGCGGGTGATAACCAACCAAGCCTATAGCGAATCAAATCCGCAAGCTGGTTGCACGATCATAATTTGCTAAAGCTTCATAATATGTCTGCTTTGCGTAGTGGCAGCTTCGATACCTATATGATAGTCCCCTTCCTGTTAACACAAAACACATCTGGCCACGATTTGTGTTAGGATGGCCACTCTCACTTCAGCATGAAGCAAAGTCGTCGGGATGACTTGTTGATAGCTTGCTGTCAAGCTACTCCATGCCCACAGGCTAGAGTTGCATGCTGTGGATTCTGTATCCAAGGCTTAATGGGCAAAGTGGTGCAGGTTGCCTGATTGGACACTAGCTACATTCCGAGGGTCGCCACACCAAACCAATCAACCTTCGGTTCAGGCTACTCACAACCTTACAGTCCAAATAACGGACGCCACAGGAATGGTTGGCGGGCACGCAGGAAGAGTCGGCAAAAAAGATAGCATGCTGCCTGCGCCGCAAAAAATACGGCTCTAAAGGTCCCAAACTGTAGCTGTGGCGCTTGCCATCCCTGATCATAGGGCGTCCGGGGTAGTCTGGCAGGCTTCCCTGCAACTTGTCCTTGTGCCAGTACATGGGGCCCTTCATGTACTCTGAGGTGTACTGCAGGTAGACCTGCGCAGCCACAGAAACACAAGTCAAGTGACCTGGTGTACACACGTCAACAGGCACAATAGCGTGCAGGCCTGCTCAAAGAGGCGCTCGTCTGCAGGGGTCTCCTTGTAGCTCGACTCCGCTTTGCGCGCGGTGCGGGTGGCCATGGCAAGGCCAACGTGGGCGCCCACCGCCAGGCCTGCCAAAGGTCTATCGTCCATCCCGCGAACAAGCAGCTGGCCCAGCCATGGCAAGCATGAAGCAAGGGCTAACAATTGTCACACAAAAACACGCGGCAATTCCGTCTTTCTTGCATCCCGAGAGATCAGACCAGTAATTGAACGATTCCCGAAATCTGTTTGATTTTTGGTTCTACTGGCTGCTCCTTCCCGGAAGCCTCTGGCGGGTCTTACGCGACCACAGGTGTTGCCATACGCGGGCCCAAGTTCTCGCGTGTCCTCGCAAACCTGTTACACAGAGCCTACGCGGCGCAGCCTTCGGGTTTGGCGCACGAAGCCCACTTTGGCAGGAACCACCCACATGCTCTCTGACACAAAAGCATGCTACAAGAACAGGTTTCGAATCTTCACTTGAGGGTTTTGGGCGCTGCTCATTGGTTATCCACAACATGAGCAACACTAGCCGGATATCGAGCCGTCTGTGCTCCAAGCATGGCCCAATTCAGTTGCTTTGTTTTTTTCCTTTCCCCCCCCCAAAAAAAAAGAAAAGAACAAGAAAACACATCCAAGACTACCTCAGGACTCAGCACCGTTCAGCCGTCTCAGGATTCATGTCACCCCATCCCTGCCTGCCGCTGCCAGTCCCCAGCTGCCCTCCGACTTGGACTGCGTCCTTCCAGCCGACTGCCCGGCTGCCACCCGCGACGTGGTGGCCGGCAGTGCCACGAAGGCGGTGCCGGCGACGGCCGCCAAGGCCAGGGCAAGGGGCAGGCGATTCATGGCGAGGGGAGCAGCTTCCTATGGAAGGCGGAAACCAAAAAAGTCTGCGGCAAAGGGAGCTTCAGGCATGATCAAGGCCCAACCATGCCTTCCAGGGCTCCAAGGGCAGTTTGGATTTATGCAAACTGCGTTTGGAGCAATCAACCAAGCAATAGCTTCTTCCTGCCTGCGACTCAGTCCCAAACCCTTAGAGATCAATGAGCCTCAGTGATAGCAGCGAAATGCTGCATCACCTGAACAGCTTCCAATTGAACAAAAATAAATCCTGCATGTCAACCGGGGCAAGTAAACACAACAGTCAGTCAACGGTGCCCGTCGGCTCCAACGTGGGATTGCCGCTCAGGAAAAACACACACACATCTGCAAACGCGTCAACAAATACAAGCAAATAATCTCCAGCCTTTCGCGTTTCTGACATGAATACCCCGTTGGTTGCCCTGCCCTCGAAGCCTGCAATGTCATAAGCTTTGACACTGCCATACCGAACAAATGTAATTACTCTTCAAGCACAAGCAAACACACACAAAAACAAAAAAACAACGCAATCACAAAGACACACAACCACTTCCAATGATTATGCAAGTTCCCGAGCCCTGGCATTCCCCAGCCGACACCGCTGCCCAAGCGGCTGCAAAGGCCAGTGACCTTGCCGCCCCATGCAGCCGCCACCGCCTCTGCGCGATGAGCCTGGCATCAGTCCGTCTCCAGCCGAGCAAAAGTAACTACCATGTGAGGTATCCCACAGGGTTGTATGAGGCTCTTTAGGGAATTCACTGGAACAACTTTTCCTGGGAAACTCCCTGCAACCCCACACTGTTAATATGTCATTTGTTATTTTTCACTAATCTCCCACATTTCCAGCCCTCTCCGACGGCAATATCAAACTTGAGCTGTGTAGATTCAATGTCTAAATTGTAAATTTACCTGAGCGTCCTTCGGTGACTAATTTGTTGCCCCAAGCCCATTGCCAAACGTAGTGCAAAACCAAGGGTCGTCACCAAAAACATGGTAAACGCACACTTGTTCATGCTTCGAGCGTTCTTCCCAAAACCAAGCTGATCAGTACTCCAAGATGAGCAGTCGCTAAAAGAGCACGCAAAAATCGATGTGCAAGCCGCGCCCAAGTATCTACACAAAACGTAGCAATTGCTCGCCTTTCTCCGAACATATTGGCAAACAACATGCCCTCCTTGGATCAGACGGCACTCTTCTCGAAGCTTTGAGCAAAACATGGCTCGGCCAGAGACTTTATGTAACCACAGTTGTGTGTTGTATGTGTGTTGTAACGGGGGCTCCAGGTCTATTTGCCTCTCAAATATGAATTGATAATTCTGCAAACACAAACTTTTGCAAGTTCATGAACAATTTTGACGATTTCTGTGCTTGGGCAGGCGGAGACCTCATTTGGACGAGGACCGTAGCGGAAACCTCTTAGACTCCCTGGCCCTGTTGTCAAAATGAATTCCGTCCGGAGAGAACTGGACCATGTTTTCTCTCGTGCTTTGTTTTCTAAGTTTGGGGGGGGGGAGTTCTCGCCAGGGGTAACCATCCAATGATAACATCGGACACCACATACAAGCAGAAACCGCGATTTGAGTACACAAGGAAAGGGTATGGGATGCATCTCAGATGTGATTCACACAGCACTGCGTTTTGTCAGGCACATTTCCTCCTCAGCACGCCGCTTTTCCCCGACGGCACCAATTTGCACAATTTGCTTGTTCTGGAGCTGGGGTTGTTCCTCCCGAGCAGAAGGCCCAAAGGGGCTGTGGGGCAAAAGGCCTGCAGATGGAGTTCTTCCATCCATTCGCTGCAAGTGGCCTTGAAGAAACCCAACTCAGCTCACCCAGGCTCCGAAACCAACAAAAGTCCGCTCCACCGATCCCTCACTGGCCAAAACCGGGACAGCATTGAAACCCTTGGAGTTTCTTAGGGCCAGCAAGCGTGTCCCAAGCCAACCACCCAACCACCTCACCCCAAGCCACTGCCTCGGCCTCCCCCCCCCACACGAGTCGGCCCAGCCTCTGAAGCCGGCAGCCAGGTGAGGTCCGTGTTCAGGCAGTAGACCTCGAGAACGGATTTCTCCACATACCCCACTTCACGCGTATGCGAAATCAGGGCCTCTTTTTTGGGGGACTTGCAGGGCTCATCTTGTTCCTGTGAGACACAAAACGCACACACTGCATGTGTTTGATCCCACCTGACTTGTGGGACAAAAACTTGCATGGGGTACTGGAAGATTCCAGAATCGCCAAGGGGAAAATAAACCAACTGTTGATGAACATAGACACGTTTCCCAAACCCTGCCTTCTAAGGCACAGGCACCCAAATCTGAGCAGGTGTTGATTTAGTCATGCAACATCTCCTTGAGTCTCAGTCGGGTCAACTCCGAAGCCTGCTCGCTGTTGCAACTAATTTGGGAATACTAAAATGGTCGGCAAAGTGATAGGGCCGCAGGTTGACTAATGGCCATGAGTAGGAAGGACACATTTGGGTGTTGCTTGATTTTCAAGGGAACGCCCAAAGCAAAGGACGACAAAGTAAAGGCGTCACTGGACAACCTCTTTTCCGGTCCGTGAGCCTCATAGAATTGGTGACCCCGATACGCAAAGCTCACTCCTGGATCTGGCCACTTGTGTGGGCGGGTTCTTGCTTTCCGATCAAACTCCAAAAGGCAAACCCCGAGTTTCAACTCCTCGACTTCGAACAGTATGGAAGGAACCGGGTCTAAGGGGCCAACTAAAGCCAACAGGGCTATATGTTCCATTGCCTCACTTGATCCACCGCCAAGCTCTTTTGGAACCTGCAGTTGCAAACAGTAACTACCTTTTTTCTGCCCGCGAGGGAGGGACTTCTTGACCAGGGGCATACGTTACCAATTTGGGGCTGTCCCCAAATCTGCAACCCTCCTAATGTAATAGATGTGATACTGTGCATGCCTCAGAACGACGGACCCCTGAAATTGGTGTTTTGTCCGTTTCAATCAATCATTTCCTGGAAAAATCGAGTCTTGTGCACAGGCACTGGCCACTTGGTGCACACGCCCTCCTGGTTGCACACCTCATCTGTCTCCCCGATCCTGCGAAGGGTGCGGATAAGCTCAGCCCAAGGCTTAAGGCCTGGATAAAGAAATCCCGTGGACATTTCTGGGAAATTTGAAGAGAAAAGGCCAGCGACTTCAGAAGGCACTTCAAATGACCACATGTTCAGGAAGGTCGACTTCAGTAAGGGTTCCTCAACATGTAGGTAACTAGCAAAAACATTCCCCTGTGCGTTTAGGGGGTGGGGCTGGAAGTTGGAACAGCCTTTTTTAGTATAAACTGGGGATTAGCTGGAGTCTATCAATATGATTGCGCGAGGGCAGCTGCCTCTCGCGGGCGAGGAGGCACCCTTTTTGTTCATAAGGTGATCACGCTAGTCAATCCTCTTATTTCAAGCTAGGGATCTATGTTCTACATCATTGGCGCTAGCCTGACATCCAAAAGTCGCAGTGGGCGCGTTGGCTCTGAGTCCGACCAATTTTCCAATATTGCATGCGTCAATTAATATGCATGTGTCTACCTCTCTCTCTACATATATATATATATAAATACACATACATAAACATTCACACAAGCCCTGCAAACAAATGCAACCACAAACCAGAAACAAGATGCCATAAGAGCAAAGATAGCTTCAACCAAGCCCTGTTTCTACAGTTGCCACACGACGCAAGCCGCATGCCTGCAATATGACAACCAGGGCCAACCCTTCAACATGGTCCTCAGTACTGTTGCGAGAAAACAAGAGATATGTAGCCTCTGCAACATGATGGCATCCTTTGCTCGTCTACCCATTTCATAAGGCCAAAATGGGTTGGGTGTACCCGACCTGCCAATTCTCCATTGTTCAAAAGCAACAACAGGCCGTAATTTGGGAGGTCAAAGTGGTTCACTTTATAAGGGACATGCACACGGGGATGCAAAACATAAGGGTGAAGCCACTGAATACCATTCCGGCCAAGTGCATCGAGGCGGCTTTGTCTTGCCCAGGCCAAACCTCGAGCGCATTAGAAGTACAGGCCGCACTGCCATGACGGTGCCACCCCACCCCTAAGACTGTTTGCTGCGCGGCCCCTCTGCTACCAGTCCAAACGTCTGACCAAGAACGATCACTTGGGACTTTGCTGTTATGATGGTTTCCAGCCAAGTAGCAGACCGAAGTTCATCTCACTGCCACCCTTGAAGTACCTGAAGGCTCCGAGCTTGTCTTTCAAAGGAACGCCTTCCCACACTGGTTGGTATGGTGGCCACAGTAGGAGCCACAAACACTACATTAAACAATTGCGCACCTCCTGCCTGGCCAAAATGAAACTGCGTGGCATGCCTCTGAGCACTTTCAAGCCTGGTTGGCCTTTCTTCTCGGAAGGGGCTACTTCCCAGCCAGCTCAAGGACTTGCTCCAAAGCAGCCAAGCAGCGCGGTCTGGAACCTCACATTCGCAAAAGCTGGTATTCAGGGAACTTACTTCAAGCTGCTGCGAGAACAAGCTCAGCCACCTTTGATGCTTTCAAACCCTTGCCCAAAGATAAACTGGACAAGCGCGCTCCAATGACATTCCCGCTGGCCAGGATTGTGGGAAAGGTTGTTTCTGCGTGTGTGCGTTGGTGGGGGTCGCTTCTCCAGATCTGGCGGGCAGAACAAGGTCTTCAGAGGATCCCCAAACACAGGTCTTGGGAATGACCCTGGGCGGCGAGGCTTGCTAAGCACCTGATTCTTGCCCTTTCCGGAGAGGTCCCCCCCGGAACGAAACCTCGACATGCCATGTTCCACTTTACAAGTTGCCTGCCACATGGGGCAAACGTCTGATGTTGGCCACTATTTTGGAAAGGTTGATCAAATCAATCAACTATCCTGCAACGACAGCTACCTCTTGTTAAAGCTGGCAACTTGTTCTGCCACTTCCCACCCAACAAAGAAACAATGCCCCAATTGACAGCGCCTCTTCAATTTACTGGGCGGCAACACGTTGGACCAGAAACAACGTGCTTCAAACTTCAAGGGCATTGCCTCCAAGCGCTGCATGCAACTTCACCAAGCTGGCAAACCAGAAGACCTCCAAAACCGCCCTCTGCACACGTCGCAGCTCTCAAGCTGCGCATGCCACTCGCGCCATGTTTGCTTCTTTTGCCAGCGGCGGTCACCAGCAAGGAAATGCGAACCTGCCAGGTTGAATGGGGATGCTTGACATTGCCAAAAGGCCTAGGAGCTTCATAATTATTTCACTGAGTTACTTCCTCGAAACTGAGCATGCAACCCCAGCGCCGTTTGACACAATTCCTCTCTCCTACTGTGAAGGTGAGTTGATTGTGGGCAGCATCGTCACAACTGCCAGTGATTGTGAAAGGGCCCCGGCTGTTGCAATGGCTAGATTCCTGCTGGTTCCTGCAAGCAATGCAAGAACATCAGTCAAGCGTCCTCATGGCAATATCACCACCATAAAAAGAAATCAACGAGACACACAGCACTGGCCTCAAAGGAAGTCCGCGGGTGCTCGCGAGAGAACCGTGGATGCCACGCCCGCCGAGGCTTTCGGATGAGCCACCACGATCCACCTCAAAGCCAAAAGACGCACAGAATGCACATGTTGGCTTGATTTGTTGAGTCCGCTGGGCTCCACTATCCACCAGAGGTGCCTCCCATGCGTCTTTCTCCACCACTGTACCCAAACCATCCCAAATTCCCGCTCTGGATTGAGGACTTGAGCAAGAAGGCTGGAAGGTAAGGGGAGAAAGTATCAAGAAAACAAGCATGTCAAAAAGAAGAATAAAAAAAACACGTGTGCCGGTTGTCAAAATACATTTTTCCCGAAAATGCCATCTTCGTGGGACAAACACTTTCGCGCCCTCCGTTGCGAAGATTTCGTGAGCTATGTTGACAATCTTCATCACAAAAGCTGCACGCAAAGTGCAATTCCGCAGTCCCGGCTCCCATCCTTATTTTCGGCAATGCTTGGCGCAGGATCCGCGAAAGCTTCGCGAGTGTCGAGGGCGGGTCCCCTCCTGTACTGCTGCACGGCTGTCGAGCTGGGGCTGCAGAAGAGCACTTTGCGAGCGTGAGCTGGGCGAAATGTTCCTTTTGTGCACTGCGTTCGTGCTGACAAGTTGCGACTTTCGACTGGTCCCAAAAGCTTCAACACTGCAGCTGCGCTCTGCCGAGGGTTGCCTTTGCAGATCTTTTCAGCGACGTACTGGATTTCGTGCGGCAATCCGAGTGCGCGCTTTCCTCCCACCAACTTTAAATAACTTTATTCTGTCTGCATTCTGCGCACACTGGCAGCAAGTACACATGATTCATCATTCCACCATCAGTTTATAATGCAAGAAACGAGCATCACAGAACTGAACAACCAAACACAATGCTGAAGCACATGTGGATAAGCCTTGGGAGCAAAGAAGCACGAAGAGAAGAGCGCGAAGAGCGCGAAGAGCGCCAAGCAGAGCTGAGAGAAAGGTGGGGAGCATGAGGCGCAGCGGAGAAAATCGAGAAGCAAACCAGCTGAAAGTTTAATTAGGGAGAAGACGCCTGGAGAGAGTAGAGTTAGGAGCATAAGAGAAGCCTGAAGTGAAGAGCGCAAACGAAACAAACAAGCAAAGGAAACGAGCCCAAAGACCACCGCTCGCCGCTAGCTTTCGTGAATTCGCAATCCCCAGCTCTAACAGAGACTGGGTTGCGAAAATGGAACTGGCGGTGCAGCCTTTCGGGCACTAGGACGCCGCGCTCGTGGGCCGGCGGCCGGTGACTCTGCTTCAGCTGCTCCAGAGCCTTTGCGCATTGAAAGGATGCCCAAAGGAGGTCTCAAAGTGGAAGGAACCACTGGCGCTGACATAGCCAAATGTTGTCAGTAGGAAACAAGGCCTTAATACTCGCCACGTTGAGGGAATTTGCCTCTAGACGCAAAGCAACCGCCTGGGAAACTTGAATTGCTGATAAAGTTTTTGGGCGCAGCCACCCCCCACCCGCGGCTGAGGTGTATGTATTTTTTTTCGCATAGCCCTGGCATTAGCCTAACCCTGGCACAGCCAGGCGTGCATGAAAGGAAACACTAACAAACAAAAGTTTGGGGTGGGTTTAGGGTAGTCCGTTTAGGGTAGAGGCCCGGCATCGTTTTAACATCGTCAGCATTGTTTTCAACATCCTCAGCCTCACCAGGCTTTGGTTGGCTGGGTTTAGGGTGGGTTCCAGGTTGGCTCAGGCCTATTGAGAGCAAATTTGGGGGTGGCTGTGATTGAGGTGGATGATTCTGCTGGTTTATGGTGGGGCTTCTTGGGGTTGGTCTCGGATGGGTTTAGGGCTGGTTTAGGGTTCGGTCGTGGAAAGCAGCCCTAAACCCATCCGAGACCAACCCCAAGAAGCCCCACCACAAACCAGCACCAAACCATCCCTGGAACCCACCCTAAACCCAGCCAACCAAAGCTTGGTGATGCTGAGGATGTTGAAAACAATGCGGATGATGTTAAAACCGATGCCGGGCCTTAACCTACCCTAAACGGACTACCCCAAACCTACCCTAAACCTACCCTGAACCCATTCCAAACCTTTGTCCTACCGAGGCGCCAACCAACCAACCAACCAACCAAACCAAACCAAACCAAACCCAACCAACCAACCAACCAACCAACCAACCAACCAAGCAACCAACCACCAACCAGGGTTAGCTTTGTGCCAGGGCTAGGCAAAAAACAACAACACCCTTTCCCCCCACCCCCCCGGTGCTCAGTAAGACAAAAGCAAACAATGGCATCAGCCGTAGGCCCCCGCAGTGCAGCAAGCACATACACCATCAGGCAGTCCTTCCTCATTGGAGGTCGTGGGGTGTTCATGCGGTGGCACTTGGTCTTTCACTGGCAAGTCAGAAGCTCAGAACTGGCCAGCCAACATGGCTGGTTTAATAGTTGGTCAAAATGGCTTCAAAATGACACAAACAAAAAAACACGCTTGGTGCAATCCTTGTTTGGGCTGGGCCGAGTCACGTTTCGGCTCAACCTTCTGAATTGGGTGTCCAGAAATACGACGCTGGCGAGATGGGTCGGTTGTTCAAGGTGCATCGTGGATTTGTATCATCTCAGCTAGCTGTTGACTTGACATTTGCCTATCCCGCCTCATCCGATGCGTAGGGGTAGACATATCTCCAGCGCATTGGATAGCCTGACACCGGCAACAAGCATAACACCAACTCACAATCCTGGCTCGTGGATTCGATCAGGGGGCGCCCCTGATGTAGGCCATAGTCTTGAGAATCCTTCTCTCTCTCTCTATCTAACCTCCTTCTCTCTCTCTCTCTCTCTCTCTCTCTCTGAATTCCCCTCTCCCTCGCTCCCCATTGCCATCACGGTACACATCAAAGCAATGAACCCTACACTAGGTACCATGCGCGTCACTCAAGCAATGGTGTCAGCACCCATGAGGGTGTACGCTGATGGCTCCACACCATAACCTAGACATACGTAGTATGTTTTATACACTGTACTTATACTTGCGCATATATACATAGATATGTTTATACAACATGCAGTACATAGCCACACATATTCTGCATCTTGTGCCTTCTGCTTACAAAGCTGGCACATAGCCAAGCATAGGGGCTTGGCTTCCCAGTGACATGGCAGGAGTGCCCCCTCTTGGCATGTGACATCACATCTTGCAGTAGGTTTACGGACTCCATCATTACGTCCCTCTGTTGTTCCGGCCAAGGCACTGAGGACTTTGTCACAGGAGAGGCCAACCTTCTCTACCATATCGCACGCCTCCTACAGCAAACATCTCTGGCATTTCAAAGCTTCTTGCTAGCTGAGATGTCTCGAACAAACTTTGAGCTGGGTTCAACTTTCCGGTTAGCCAGGGGTCGTTGTCGGGATCATCTCAAACATGCTAGTGAAGACAAACAGGTGCTGACCCCCTTGGTGCCGCAAGCAAGGGCTTATTTTGCACCATGTGTCGACCCATTAATAGAACTGGAGCTAAAGGCGTTTACAAAATGAGGGTGGTTACGCGGGCAACTCCCTACAAAATGGCTCCGTAAATCGATGCGGCGCTTCTACGTTTCTGCCAAGTGGCCACCACAACTTTGTAACAGTTGCTGTAACTTGGTGCAACTTCAAGCTAGGGATCTGCGTTATTAGGGGCCGCCATGAAGTCCAGCAGTCAATTTTGCAGTGGGTGTGTGGGTTCCAATGTTCCAAAAGGCATGGACACCCATTTTATTGTAGGACAAATGCACGAGCATAGCTTCAACAGGGCTCTCAACGACGCTCTCAACAGGGTGTCAAACATGCACCCACACATCACACACTGTCCTTGTATTTCTCCCTTCTTTTCTCCTCAATGACAGTGCCTGGTGTTCAATGCAACTGCTACAAAATTCATATTCCCCAATCAAATCGCAGTAGATTTTAGAAAGTTAGTCCCTCTTAGTCCGCCTAGTCAACTCATCAAGGAATACTCTAATCCAAGAGGCATGAACAAAATACAAACAAGAACAACACAAATATCTTCAACCAGCCCGAACCCAAATCCCTACAACATGCAAGACTAACTAACCAAACCTCTTGCCTACAAAATGACATGAGCAGGCCCAACCGCGGAACATGAACCCCAGAGAACACAAGAGACATGCGGTCTCTACACAATATGGAAAAGGCCTGGCCACTCAACATGGATCTCAGACAGCACAAAAGACATGTCATGTACTGCAGTCTCTATGCAATCACGGAAAATGCCGAGCCCGTTTTTAGCAACTTCCATCGCCAAAGCCCGAGTCTACAAAATTGGCTTTCTATGGCTTTCTACAACTTGGGGTTCCGACCTGATCCGTGACCTCGAACTCACGAATCAATATGCAATTTAAACTATAGCGAGGTCGACAAGGGGGATGCGCAAACTATCAACGTTGGTCCGTTGCGCAATAAAGCGCTTGAACCTCCCAAACAAGGAATGCACAGCCAGCACCAAATCGCTCCTTCTTTGTGTAGTGCTTGGTCTTTGCATAGACGCGGAACACATTCTCCGCCTCCTCCTCTGGATGCGGCGTCTCATAGTCAATGTACCGGCCAAGGTTGCTGTCAACGCCTCGAAGACACAGCGCACACGGCACCAGCTACCAGTAGCAGCTAAGACTAATAATGATGCAAGGAAATGTGAAATATGCGATGGAAGCAGACAACATATTTTACAGCACCAAATCATTTGGCCCAAACAATCTCACCCCCGTTAGAGGCTCCAAACAAGGTTGGACCCCCCATTTTATCAAATAAAATAAGGTTAGTCCATCCTTATTGGCAAATAACATGAAATAGTCCAACTTTGACGGAAAATAAATTGACAATCACGATTTATGTTGACCTCATGTTGGGGGTTTGGATGAAAATAAAGTCAGGGGGGTCCAGCTCATGTTTATTTTGCACACACGCTTTTTCACAAAATAAAGTCGGGGGGGTTCAACTCGCATGGTTATTTTGGGCTCACCATGGTTTCCTTGAAATCACCATGGTTTCCGTAAGGTTTTGAAGTAGATGTTGGTCTTGTGTTTCTCAAAATGGATTCGGACCGAATCCTCCAGGCAGGCTTCGGTTTCCTTTTGGTTTCCAACAGCACATACGAAGCAAAAGGCAAAGGAGTCCGAAATTCATTGTGCGATCAAGGTAGTGATTCTTTGACCGCCCTCCCGGCCTAAAGTTAACATGGTCCAACTCCACACTGAATATAGTTAGACTTCAACAAAATGCCATGTCCAAAATGTAGTTGCCGCAGTCCAACATGTTCCAGGCCTTGAATGGACTTGAAAAAAGGCACATCCTGGGGAAGACACGGGTTGCCTCGTGTTGATTTCAAAATGAGTTCAGTCCAACTTTGAAGGGTTTTTCACAAAGGCCAAAATGAGTGTTAATGGAAAAAGGGGGTTGCACTAAAATAAAATAGATGACTCGTTTTAGGATCCAAGCGCGCCAACTTTATTTTGAGCCTGCAACGGGGGTCAATCTCAAACAAGCCAAATGGAAGGCATGCGCAACAAACCGGCTTCATGCTTGTTGCCGACACCTTCTTTTGGTGAGCACCTCACCCATATTTGTATTTGCCGGAGACTTACTGCAGAATTTCCAATATTGACAGTGCCCCACTGCCTTTTTCATGGACCTGGGCCTTGTTGCTGGTAGAGATCCCGCACGCGTCGGTAACTCTCCGCACTGGGCACGAGCAGCAGCAAAGTGGAGCTGGGGTCCTGGGACCAAAAGGAAGGGACAAATGGGACCACTTGCCCACTGGACTTGTGATGCAGGAATCTGCCGGGAGCACGGCTTGCTCCAAGCAAGAAACTGGCCAACCAACGAAACAAACTCACACCCAACCCCACGCAGCTCGTACTCATTCTGATGAGCTTTTTGGCAGGGCGACAAGGCAGCCCAAAGAAGGCCCGACTAGCTCGGGTCCTGTTTCACGGCTTTGCAGGTTGCACGATTCATAAGGATTGAACATTGCAGGAACCACTACTCAGTGCCACATGCACCCCAAAGCGGCAACACACAGAATCGTGGAAACAAGAGCAGTCTGTACCACTTCATGTTTGGAAACACTCCAAATGCAGCTTTCTTCGGTTTGTAGCAACACACAAATCACCAACACACCGCGGCAATGTGCTGAGGACGTGCATTGCTCAGCGGGGAACCGGGGAACTCACCGTGGCCACCCCTGCCGAGGGGCCGGGCGAAGCATCTCAGCTTCGCGCCGCAGGATGTTCCTGGGAGAAACTGGCAAGATAATTCTGAGTTAGGCGGTACGTTCGCGTCTCTTTCTCAAGGCTAAAAAGGCACATGCTTTGTTTGGAACACACCGCAGGCCGCAGCCGGTTCTGCAGCCAAAGCCAAAGCTAAGTGCAGCAGGCGCTCTCCCTGGATTCTTTGTTCCTCAGCGTCGGAACAATGAGACCGTTGCACCGCTGCCAGACCAAGGTGGACACAAGGCCAAGCAGTGCCACCGGAATCATTGCCTTCAAGCCTCAGAACCTGTGCTTGATCCCTGCCTCAACGCCCACACGGGAGTGCCTTAAAACCTGAACCCCCTCTCGACAGTGGGATGTCGTGGAGTTAGACACATGCAGGGAACCAGTTCGTGTTGAGCATGTTTACTACGAACTCCACCAACAAAAAGGGGCGAATAGAGACACAAAAAGGGGAAACACAGCGAACAATCAACCGGAAAAGGGACGGAACCATCACGTGAATCATGGCTAGCTTCCTGTCAGCTTCCCTTGGCATCGCGAAAGACGCCTCCGAAGAGTGCCCCTACCGAAAAACGGAGCGACGGAGCCAAATCGCAGCCGTGGGCGCGGGGAGATGAGCACATTGAAACTCGCCACGAGGTCTGCCTGCTGCTTGGCGCCTGGCACGCCAGGGCCGCAAAAGTCCTCCAGCGAAGGGCCGCGCGTCTTCCCCCCCCAACTCTCCCAGTCACGGAGGCTGACAGGATGGATTTGAGAAACCCTGTTGGGGAAGCCCCTGTCCACTTCAATGACACAAGTTGGTGCGAAAAGTGGTGAAAGTGGCTTCAATGGGAAATGACCACGTTGGAAGATCTCGGAGTGAACTGTGAACAGTCCCAGCCCTAGCTTTCCTGAAGCAAAGGTTGTGACATTTCATGATGGGACATCAGCCTTCTTTGCAACAAGAAGTCAATGCTGAACAGGATTGCTCCAACGACCGTTTCACAAAAGCAGAAAGCTTGGGAAAAGAACAAAATAGACTATATATGTACATATATATATATATATGCGTACCTGGAGTCTCCATGACCCTTAAAAAATGGGGTCGTTACCCAAAAGAATGGGGTCATGGACCCATGTTTAAAGGGTCATGGAGAGTCTAGGTATATCGTCTACCCTTGTGGTTGGGTCCGCCATGCCATTGGCTGACGCGCCGTGTCCTCTCCATGCTGGCCACGCTCGTGGACGCATGGCTGGCCCAGATCCACTGCAGGCAGAATGTCCACCTTGAATGAAAGGCATGTGCACAAATTGTCCCTTGGCAAGGGATGCCCGCACAAGAAGCGATGCTTATGCAAGCTTTTGTGGGAACATGTGGGGTACCATCCTGACAGTGATGCGCAATCCTCTCTTGTTTCGTCTGATTGTTGTTCGTCAAGTAAATGCATACAGCCTATGCGTATCCCTTCTTACACTCACTCCGCACATTCTATCAGTTCCTTGTTCTTGAAGTGCCACCCAAGCCATCAAATTAAAGATAACTTCTTTGCACAAAAGTAAGAGCAAACAGTCACACAAAGGGGGTTGTCGACAAGAGGCCCTGATCCTGTTCAATGTGACTCTTTTGAGGCCGCTTCAATGTCCGACTTTTGGGGGGGTTGTCGGAAACTCCCGAATAAGGCCTTAGCCTTCTACTTTTCAAGGGTGGTTCACCAAACCAAGCTCTTCCCAGCTAAATGAGAATTGGCAATACTGAATCAAGCACTGGGAATATGAGAGTAATTCTTGGCAATACTAATTTTAGAATTGGCAAAACTAAGTTAAACGCTAGAAATCTGATAGCAAGTTTTGGCAATACTCAATTCTGATTTGGCAATACCAAGTTGACGGAATCTGAGAGTAAGGCTTGGCAATACTAATTTTAGAATTGGCAATGCCGAATTGAGCATTGGCAAGTCGAAGTCCAACCCCGACCCCCCCAGTTTTCCACTAAAGAGGACCGCGGTGATTGCCACTGTTGAAGAGGGGGCACATTGCATCGAAGACACGGAACTTCCTACTCTGCCCCGAGACTTGTGACAGTGCCTGGAAATTCATTGTTCGCACGTCAGCATCGTACCTCCAACAAACTGCATCCTTTCACATTCCAGCCCGCTGCTCCAACCGATGCCAAAAGTGCTCAGAAGAAACAACGTCCGCTTGCTTACCCAGTGCAAGTCGGCAATCCAGCTGACAAAGTGCATGATGCAACTTGCGCCACCCGCTCGTTCACCCATGTTGACCACAGCACTATCCGCACTCATCACACATACCACCCGACTGTGCTTGCAAGCCCCACATGTCACATGGACGTAAGTTACCGATTGTCTTGCAGCAGGCACTCTGGATTGCTCATGTACGGCCCATGCGCGATGCATTTGTCTGGCTCATGAAAGCATGCAAGTAGGAGCTTGTAGGTTTCCGTTGGGCTAGGCTTCAATACAAGTAACTAGCTCTCCCAACATCTGGCTGCCAAAATCAGCGAGGCAAGGTCTGCTCGCTCTGTTGCTAGAACAGCGTTCCACATTCTCAAAGGATTGTAAGTTGCCTGGCACGGTGGAAAACATGAAAGATATGCGTATCAGCCGTTGGCTGCACCCCGCGCCAGGCGGCCTTGCGGCTCTTGTCGTTCAGCAGCTCCTCATGGTTCTCCTTGGCCTCCACTGATTTTTTTTTTTGCTTTGCTCACAAAGGAACAGGAAATGCCCCACCAGTAACAAATAATTTTCGCCCACAAGGGCCCTGCTTGATGACTCTGAACCCCCTCCTCACAATTACCTGGTCTGGAGTTGTTTTTGCCAAGGGCTTTTTTGGCCAGTGAACGGCAACACTGTCTATTTATGTTCAACCAAGCCTCTAGTGATGGTCCTGGCAAAACCTGAAAAGTTTCCTTGAAAGCTGTCATGAAACCCCAGGAAGGTCGCCATAAAAATGCGTCCCTGGAATCCATCTTACTTGTATGGGGAAAAAGTTGTGACTTGGACAAGTAGCTCCTGTTATCAACCTGAGGCGCAGTTTTTTGGGAATCTACGTGGAGTGGCCAAAAGGTGATGTGCCGATCATGCAGCAGACCTTGCTGGGTCAAGCAAATCTTTCACAGACTGAAGACTGGGCTACGTGACGACGAAGTAGGCCACCAGTGCAGTGCCATTGTGATAGAAATTACGTTTCTTATTCTTTTCTGACCTGGTTGGAAGACTGCAGGCCCCTTCTCAGGAGTACTTGTGACGTTCACTGGAGCTTTCCCCTCGCCGACATCTGTGCTGTCACAGGCTCCCCTCAGCCCCGAGTCCCGCCTTCTCCAGAAGGTTCTGGGATTGGTCCAGGCCAATGACATGGGAGAAGCGGCTGCTCAGGCCACGCAGCCACAAACCTGTAGCCCCAATTGACTCAAATGCGCAGTCTCCAGTTGGGAATTGGATGTCTGCACATTTTGGAGAAGTCCAGACTTCTAAACATTGTCAAAGGCACATCCGTTCCGTCTTGTGCCGAAACGGCAATATGACTTTGTTAGATTTAAATTTGCTGAAAGGATGTCCGACCACCAGGTGAAGAAAACATCCTGTGCCAGCCAGCCAGATTCTAAAGCCACAAACTTGCAACTTCTTGGCGCACTTCGCTCTCTATTTGACCATCCAAAAGCATAGTGCCAAGCCTGACCCGACAAATGCTGCTGGACATTTCTGTCCTCAAAACACGACTCGCCCAAACAGAAAATGAAACCCGGTTCACCCTCATTCCGCCCCTTCCCTCACCTCCTCACTCTTTCACCTCCCCCTCCGTCCCTCCCTCTGCCCCTTGCCTGGGCCACAGCCTGCGTCAATTGCCAGCAAGCCCTGGCCCGGGAGGAAGCCCTCCGGCACCTCTTCGTGACGACCTGGCAGAAATCTCTCCCAGTCGATTGCTTCCCAAGCTCAGGTCATTGGCACATTTCCTCGGAGCTTGGCCATCGCCTTTTGGTGTCCTGGATTGATCCTGCGGTTGTTCGCCAAACGACGACTTCTTGCTTGCTTTACACATACGTGAATGTTTTGCGTTTGCTGTAGGACAGATTCGCGCCCTTCTCACAAACTTTGCGCAGCAAGCCATTTTCTGCAAGATTGATGCCCGTGCCTCCTGCGGCGCACTCCCCACGGTGCGGGGCATCGCACACGCCGTCCGCCCAGCCCCGGCCACGGCGGGCCCGGGCCGCGGCAGCTTCGATCTCCCCGCGGATGAGGCCCTGGCCGAGCCCATGAGCCCATGCCACCGGCGCTGGCCGTGACTTGGTGAATGGCTTGCGGAGCTCATCTTAAAACAATCCCAGGCTGGGAATGGCTCGTGCGCAAACTGGCACCGGGGCAGGGAAGAATAAGAGCATGATGGGCAGGGACATCTAAAACCAGCCGCGCACACACACACACAGTACAAGCTGCACCCTCCCCACGTATAGGTGCCAGGTTGAAACAGCCCAAGCTGATATAGCTAACTCGCCATACGGCACTTGGAAGCATTTCGCACATTGGCAACTGATAGCTCTCCGGCCTGATCCTCTTCGCTTGACTTGTAAATGTCCTGAGCGTTACGCACCCATCAATTGTTGTTTTCCCAACCCTCCTGTTCAACCCCATGATTTTTGCAAAACATGTACATCATCCCAAAAACAAACAACACAAAAGTAAGACTCTAGGCAAGCTCGTGGCAAGCTCAGTCTATCAATCACACTTACTGCACGTTTGCTACTCCCTGGGTGGCATAGCACAAACAAAACCTGGAACATTCAGTGGAAGCCTAGCCTGGGCAAATAAGTTGCGCCACTTGGCAAGCGACTCTTGCAACATTGCAAGGGGCAAACGAACAACCGAATTGTGCTTGGGAGGGATGGATGCCCTCCGAGTGCTGACGGCTCACCGCCATACCGAAACCATATGTTGAACAAGGAGGCTCTCTCGAGATGCTTCCCTTAGGGCAGTTTTCGAACCGCAGAGCTGCGTCCTCGTCGTAGGTCGGCGCGCGCTCCTGCCAATAGTCGTAGCTTCCAGCATCCGGCCTGGCAGCAGTGACTTCATCGCTTTCCCCCTGCCATGGCGCCAAGTCAATACCTGTTTGTTTCAAGGCTTTGCCAGTGCGACCCAGTTGGAACATGCATTTGCAGGGCATGGCATCATGTATTCACTTTTTAAGACCAAGCTGACTGGCATTCTTCTGTTGCCAGTCGGGCTCATTTGGCCCGAGGGGGGCAACATGACACTCCATGAAAGAGGTGTTGCGCCCTGGGTCAAGCTTCCCAGCCCCCTATCAAACCAAAGTTCGCCTTTCATCCTCCAGGTCTACGCCGTTGAAGGGTTCCGCATCCGGAGGAGCGTCACTGGTGGCGAAACCTGAGAGAAAGACCAACACACACGGGGCCTCCGCAAAGTACAAAGAACCCCCAGGTTTGGACACAACCAGATGCCACTTGAAATGCTTGAGGGGTCAGGCAGGATGTCTTCATTGAAACGCCATAGCAAACTGATGCAGCCATGATGACCTCCTTCCTATGTGCTGCTGTTGGAGTAAGCATGGCGGTGTTTGAACAAAGTGAACTCCCACCCGCTCATCACATTGGCAGCATGATGCCGAGTGCAAGAAGCATCGAATGGTCAAAGCCATTTCAGCATACAACCCTTTGTGGCTGTCGACATTTGTTTCCCCATCATGACTGCAACGGTTACTGGTGACCCTGGCAATCACAACCAACACCCCCTTGCCATGGAACGCTCAAGTTGAGCCGCGAATGCGCGGGCTGAGAGCCAATATGTATGCTGATCCAAATTATGACTCTCTCTGGATTGCACAAGGCTTGGCCCTCAATTTATGAAATAGGACAGAAACTGTTCCACCTCGATTGCGTTGTTGAATGGAAACGCAAAGAAGGAAGCGGTAGGCAATCACTTGCTGGCCCTAGTCCGATGCACAGACTTGCATCTGCGATGAAACCACCTTTCTGGGACGTGCGGCTTGGGGCTTAGCCCAGCCCCTTGCGCTTTATCCTTCTTGTTCTCAGTAGAGAATAGTACGGGAACTACCCATACACTTATGATTGAAAGGGGTTCCCTATCACATGCTGAGGATGCCGGGTGCAGAAACTCGAACAGCTCTTCCCCGCGCCAGGTCCCAACCCAAGTCTGCCCGTCGCGCGCCAAGGTACTCGTGGGCTTCAGCAGCAGCTCCAGCGCGGAGGCGAGGCGACCCATGGCGCCGCACCAGCCCTTGACTGGCTGCTGCTCTGACGTGTCTCTTTGTAGCGCCTTGTCAACATGACAGCCAACCGGCCATTCAACAAGACTTTTCTCAATTTCGCAGTGTGTCTTGCTGTGTACTTCGCATTTTTTTAAGGGTGTGCATGAGGCATGCTTTGCTGGTTCCCTGTAGGGCTGATTCCTGATAATCGAGGAAACAAAAACACGGATCATGCGTTGGGAGCTCCAATTTCAGTCTGATGTGCTGCGACTACGCTGCCTTGTTGTGACAGATCAACCACCGAGGCTCAGCAGGAAGCAACCTGCATCAGCCGTTTGGAGAAAGCAAGACCGCCTGCGCCAGATGCCTGGCGTGCGCATGTTGAATGTTCAAATTGGCTGCCTGAGAGCGTGCTGGGCGTGTGCTGAGCGTGTGCTGTCTTGCACTGCCTCAAGTGGGTCTCCCAGGCCCTGTGCTCTTAGCGCGCTTCGCGCGGGCGCAGCCTGGCCTTGAGCCGAGTTCGGAGTTTGCCCGTGTCTGCCACATCACAACCTGAGGAAACCCTAGCATCCCTGGCATCAACCAAACCCCTACCACCCTCTTGAAGAACGCACACTTCTGAGAAACTGGGGCGCCTGGTGTGAAGTGACTAGCCAGGCAGCTCGAAAACCGTGGCGCCCAAGAAGAGGCTGGTGTTGGTGGCGTACTCATGCATTGCCTGTCCAACCAAGAGCCGTAGCTAGCGGATTGGACGGATGGGAATGAACTCCAAAACATGCCGGCGTGCCAACATATCCTTGCACCCCTGTGTGGAATGCACACTTGTTGCTCATCATCGTCATCATCATCATCATCATCCTCGTCCTCGTCCTCATCCTCATCCTCATTCTCGTCCTCATCATGGTCATCATCGTCATCATCATCATCTTCTTCATCATAATCCGTGTGAATGACAAGGTGCTCGCTGTTTTCAATGCTTGAGCCATCGAGGCCGCGTTCGGTTGCCATGTGCCTGGCTGAACCGCCATGCGCAAACCATCAATCTCACATCATCCCAACGGAAGTAGAGTTCAAGGCAACCATGTTGACGCTGGGCAGTGCCGGGCTAAAGACAACAACGTGTCATTTGCTTATTTAGCTTGGCTATCCCAATCCAAATCACACACATAAAAAAATAATATGGACCTGGTAGGCCGACTCAAGTGCCAATGGTGGCAGCCGTTGCTCCCTCGAAGCAGCATATTATATTCATATGCCGGTACGACGGGAGCCATGTGTCTAAATGTTGCGTGCCTCTCAGGAACGGAGCGCGGGGGAGGCTCACAGTTGCAATTGCAATGCACATTCTCTGATCAATGTGAGTGAGAAGCAATCAGCTCACAGAACTCACAAAACCAGCAAGACGAACAAGCCCACAATCGCAAAATATGAACACATGGCCATGGGTCAAAATCCCGAACCCCCAATGAACATCCCAGTCCCCACTAAAATAGGTTCTAAAATGGGTGGTGAATTCACCTACCCCAAAATGGGATCTGGGTTTTGCCAGCCACAGCCACGTGGAGAACCACGCAAACCGCCTTGACGTCATTCTTCAGAGTCTCGTGGGGCTGCTTCAGGTCTCCAAACTCACCTCGGGAAAGCTGACACACTTCGGGCTACGTGCCGCATTCAAGTACTACTGTTTTCTGCCTGGACGGCTTGCGCAAATGAATTGCCGGCGATCTTCCTTAGGTGCTTTTTTGAATGTTGGCATATGGCTCAGCAAAACCTCTCTCTTCTGAATTGCTTTGTAGATGCATTCATTGGGGGCAAGGCAAACTAGTTTAGAGCTCTAGGCCTGGATT
Source organism: Effrenium voratum (assembly GCA_963377175.1). Lineage (NCBI taxonomy): Eukaryota > Dinophyceae > Suessiales > Symbiodiniaceae > Effrenium > Effrenium voratum. The sequence goes on along the minus strand of CAUJNA010000913.1, from coordinate 804,125 downwards.
GCCCTTCATCAGGCCACACCCAATGGGCTGCTTGCTGATGCCCGTGGCCAAGAAAGAAGAGACCGGGTGTGTTGTGCGTGACTTTGGTCTTGCTACTGCTTCGGTCAAGAATCAAGTTCATTAAGGAATCCGCAGCCAATCAGGTCCCCATCAAGAAAAATTTCTGCTTTGGCTGACTTGCCCCAAGCATCGACCAATCTCCACTCACTTAAATAACAACCAGCATGCGCGACCGCCCCTCCCAGCATCGCAAAAAATCGGCTGGGGGATGGTTCGGGCTTGGCTTAGTTTGCGCAATGCGCCCATGGCTGGCAAGTGCTGTTACCTTTGCACTGCTACTTTAGGAAAAACATCGCGTGGAATGGCTCGTGGTCACCTTGGGGCACCGGGTTACCTGCAAATTGGTGGCGGTTCACGTATCGCATTGGTCTGGGTTGCAGGTGCGAGTTTGATCCCTGAACTGACGGGATGATCTGTGATGTGTTCGTGTTGGTTGGGGGCACTACCCGGAGTTTTCGCTGGAAAGGTAGCTTGACCGGCTTCAAAGCATCGCACCCTGATGTCATGCGACTCCTTCTTTGCCACCAGCGAACACCTATGTAGCCAACAATCGAGATATCAAAACAGCCCAAATCAAGCCACACACCTGTGCCCGTTGAATTCCCATGGCAACCCCGTGGCAACGTTATTCCATGCTTTCTGTGCTCGCAAGCGCTTCGAGGTATTGGCCAAACACAATTGGCCAGATCGAAGGCAAGGGAAAGCTCATCGCGTCATGATGTGCTGCCCAACATCATGCTGTGCGCTTTTGAGGAGCAATGTCGTACATGCTAACACGCATCGGTCCAAACTGCCGCTGCTTTTGCTACCCAAGGTGCCGATGAACCAAGGCCTCGGCATGTAATTCATGCGCCGCATCAAACACATGATGAAACTGTGCCGCTCTGCCATTTGCCTTGTGATGCACAGAATCGGGTCTGGAATGCCATGGACCGTTGCATATGCCAGTCACACATCTTGCGCACCGTACCAGATCGTACCAGGGCTACCAAAACATCAGTGCGCAGGATGGAAACTGACAGCCGCTGTTCTTTGCAAACGCGCCCACACTAGCAAAGCACATACTCAAAACGGCGAGCCTGTTTCCAAACGGCGCGTAGTTCTTAGTAATGGTGTCCTTGACATAGCCTTGGCGCCAGGAGAATCACCCGCCCCGTGAATAGGAACAGCTTCTCACAGAGTCACCCTGCACGCCGTGTCCACGGGAAAAAAAAAACATATGTGACAAAAGCGCGATGTCTAGGCACCTATTACGGCAGGGTGAAAGTAGATTCTCTGTCCTTTTTTGTGTAAGCAAAGCGAACGACGAAATGCGCATGGGGTAAGCTTGCCTTCTACTCGGGTGATTAGTGCGAATGCCGAGTGTAGCGGCAGCATCCATTCTTGCATCCTGCTAGACTGACTCACACATACAGGCTGGCAGCAAAGTTCAGCATTTACACTCAACAGCACTGGCAAGCCACCCACGGAATTAACCAAACATAATAAATCAATTTACCTTTCTGGGGCTTTCCAGTTCCGCCACTGAGTAAAAAGTGGCTCTCCAGCCCAACAACTGAAATGTCTTGAAGAGCCACAGCCCACTGGCTCAACTTGTAGAACTTGAATGCCTGCAGTCGCTGGATGAAATTCTGCAATTGATGGCGGCAAATCTATTTCACCCATATGAAAGCCAGAAAAGTGACAGGCGTGGACCCTTGTCTGCAAGCAAGTCTTAATTATCAGGGAGATGACAGGACGCACCCACCATGTGCACCTTGAACTTCAGTCTCAACTCTAATTTCATTTGCGTTTGATATGTCGACACATGGCAGCCAAGCAAAGGCTTCCGTAGCTTCAAACACGCATGCTGGCCCTCTGAACACCTTCACACGCCAGCCACATAAAGTGCTTGAACATGTGCCGCTCCGTGTGCGGCTTGCACTCGTGCAACCCTGATCTGAAAGGGAAGGGAAGGGAGCTCAAGTCACCACAAGACACAAGACAAAGAAATATGTCATGTGCTCAGCACCCGGCACCAATGACACAATATGCTGAACACAAGCAAGTCACAAGACAAACAAGTAGCAGAAACTCCGGCAAAAACTTTAAGGGCTGGGCAAATACACACTAGCACCGAGTCAAAACCCACGCTAAACCAACCCGACCCCAAGCTCGCTTAAATTGGACGAGGATTGCATTGCGCAATCAAAGGAGTGGGCAGGAGCCTCTTCCAAAACTGGCCAATACTCATTCCTTGGCCCAAAAAACTGGGTCGAAGGCCCTCTTGCAATGTTCAACCAAAGAAACCTTTTCTGCCAAAGAGCCACAAAAACTCAACCCGGACACCGCAGCCCTAGGGCCGAATTTCTGCTTAGCTGCTCCATGGCGCCTGCACGTTCAGCCCGTTGACCCACCTGCCGTTCGATTCATCGAATGAACTTGGGACCCTGCAGTTCAAATTGGGGCGGTAAGTTCCAGCATTTCAACATATATCAACCAAAGGCCTGGAAATAAACAGGTTAGCCTGTTGGCTTGCTCTGACCGAATGTAGGCCAACAGTCGAAACCGACTGGTAGTACTGATGAGGGATATTGCCCTTGATGACATGTAGATCCCCCCGCAAGTGTTTCTTTCTGCTTCCGAACATAATTGAATGAAACGTTAACGGGGCCATGTTTTGCCCTCCGGGGCGGGAACAAGAAGCCTTACCATACGCCTCCCGCCTTTGAACATGATGGCTAGCCAAAGACACTTTGTCAAGTGATGTCACGTTCCCGCCCGCTGGATCCTGCAACAGGTGTCCAACCTTGCATTGGCCCATACTGCATAGGGAGTCTGCAACTCCAGTCGCTTCAGAGAATTGCCCGCCTATCTTCTAACATGCATGGTGGAGGCCCATAATGTTGCAACATCACCTGGGCACAAATCTGCTAACTCACCCTTGAACCCGGGGGCACTTGTCAAAGCACACCTGCCCTTGCTCAACTTCAAACACAGACACACACACACACACACACACACAAAGACGTGTTATCTAGTGCAAAACAACGAATCTCAGGTTCAGCATCCTTCATAGCAAAGTTCATTCACTGCAGAAGGCATCCCAGGCAAGAGAAGAATGCGATGACAAGTCAAAACACCTATCGCTGTGTTATAATCATATCTCAGGACAAGTGGGATTGACTGCGAACAAGTGGGAACCAAAGGGCCCTTCACTGGTTAAACAAGGGCAACGGATGGATCGCTACAATTGCATTGGCCTGGGGATTTTTGGATGCTATAATTCATGGGGCTGATGAGGATTTCTGTCTCCCCCGCAGAGTCCTGCCTCTTGTCGAACGCATCCGCCACCTCTGAAGCCTCGTGGGGGCAAGGAATACTTGTGGCGCTCCTGGTTTAGCGTGTGGGGCATGGCTCTAACCGCTTTGGTTGGAGATATGATTCATCCAGGTCATGGCCCAGCGTGGCCTACCCTAGAAGCCAGTTTCCGTGGCTCGGTTGCTTGTACATCAGCGCGTGAACACAAGGTGTGCCTGAAAAAAACCGTGGACAACCCTTGTAACCTTACACCCCGGTATCGTTCAGTATCGTCTATTTCCTTGCGGCCCGTTTTGGCAGCTTTTGCTCGAGAACCGCGACTTTTCAGCACAAGAGCAAGGTACGGCATTCACTCTGGCAGCTTCAGCTACACCAGGTGCATTTTGGCAGCTCCGGCTGGAAAGTCGCAACTTTTCAGTACAAGTGTAGTGTACGAAGAACACTTTGGCAGCTCTGGCTCGGAAGTCGCAACTTTTCAACCGTGCCATAGTGCAGTGTACAACGTACATATGAGCAGCTCCAGCTTGATCACAACTTTGCAGTACACATGTGGTACACAGAGTACATTTTGGCAGCTCCAGGGCAGCTGGTGGGACCCGGCATGGCGGCTATTGAGTTGGGTATCGATTGGGCATCGGTTTGGGCCCTGCAAATGTCCGATTTCGCAATCTTGGTCTGCGACACCACGTTGGACCTGATATGTGTCTTCTTGGCGTTTGTGTGTCTTTAAGGGAATCGGTGTTTTCCTCGGCATCGGTTTGCAGTGTCCCGGGCCTGCAAAGAAAGTCAGGGGACGTGCCCTTACACAACGAAAAGGCGCGGGGTTTCTTTTTCCACCCATCTGAGGGATCTGCACCTTTCACCTTGAACAACCTTGCGCTGCTCAGGCTCCGCACATTCGATTTCAGCGTGTACTTGGCAAGGGATGGATCCTTCATCACCGCCAGCATGTCCTGCGCTGCACTTGCACATATAAAAGCACCTGGATTGATTGCATCACGGAGGTTCGGTCCGTGCCCTGCAGCAAACACATGCCAGTGGCCAAGCTGCTGCCGAATGCCTGGTCAACACAGGTCTGGAAAGCAATGAATGGTGCGTAACGCTACGACAGCCATTCAGGTTTCACCAGGAGGAATTGCCTATGCTTGTAGGCCACCTCCCTGCCTGTGCAACAAATGAAGAAGGGCTTTCGCCCGTCGGTGGCCAGTTAAAGATGAGCCGAGGGACCCATCGTAGGAAAAAAGTTGGCCAAGCAGAGAACACACTTAGTCCAAAGGACCCAAGACAACAAACCTTTGCGTAATGGCTACAAAACTGGACCAAATTAACACCGAAAGCTGAACAGTGGCTTTTAGCCGGAAGCTGGCCATGGGCATCCCTACAAGCTAAGCACAAGGAGCTGGGCAGTCCTGGAAACCGAAATATCCGGGGCACTTCTTGCACTTTCCTGCCGCGCGAACGACCAGCAAAGGCAAGCTCGCCGCAAACATGCAGTTCATTTGCCCAAAAACAAATCGCGAGTCTCATGCTCATAGTGTGCCCCGTCCATCGATGGAATCTGTCACCGCGAAGGACCAGGTGGTGGTGAGGTTGACGCCTCAGTCACATCGATTGCTCTGCGCTTTCTCCTGTTTCCAGGCAGGTTAGCTACTCATGTGATTGAAAGTAGTGACGCTCCGGAATCCAGTCCTTATTGCACGACCTCCACTCCAACGATTCTATATGCCCTGTCGCCAACCATGGGCACTCTAAGACCTGAAAGGACAAGCCTTTGACCCGTCAATCAGCGCCACTAACCCAAATCCTGCTATCTTCCCACTTGACCATGCATCATATGCATCACTGCCCTAAGGGCTTGGGCGCAAGCCAAGGCGCTGCCAGGCTTGATGCCCGCCTCCTTCTCAGCTGCCAGAAAGCCATCCAAGGCGGACAGCACCGCCTTCACCCGGCCTGAAGTTGCAACCCGTACGACCCTCCCAACAATCCCGCCAAGCCACGGTCGTTTGCAGAAAGCCCTAGTTCGCCAGTCCAATATCTATTAGACATCACCCATGGGACAAATGCGAACCCTAGGAACGTTTGCATATGTTCGCCTTTGCATAAAGTGCACCGCCAAGGCTCTATACTAGTATACCTGCATATTGTTCTGAATGAAACCGCGCAAATGACGGAAGAAACATTTACAAATGTGCGTGGCTTTGAGCTAAACACGAGTACGCGTTCCCAACCACAAGGCGCAAAAATCTCAATTTTGTCGATGTTGACGCCCCCTATAGTGTGCGTGTCCTTTCATCAGCAGTCATCAGCTGTCAGGTATTCGCCAGGGGTCAAAAATAGCACGTTTCTACATGATAAATGCAATAGCTTGAATGTGGGCATTGATGCAACGTGTTTCCAAAGGCCTGCATGTTGTGGAACGGTCAGCCGGCACTCTTCAGCGAAAAGGTAAGCTGCATGCCAGCGCAAGCCCAACACAATCTCGGGTAGCTGGATCAAAAAGCTCTAAACTGGCTTAACAAAAAACCTAAGTGGGTTCACTTTTGGCACACATGAAAGTAAACTTGGCGCAAGCCACACGTTTCACACAACTGACAGAAGCATTTATGAGCCAAACTTCGTGTGGAAATCCGTCCGTATCTCAGTTCCAGCTGAGAGTGTGTGTGTGTGTGCCGGCGTGAGCGCAGTGAGCGCGTTGAACGTCCATTTGACACTTTTGCCTGAACCAGCTCTTAGCTTGGTGCCAAGGCGCACCAGGCGGCTTTGCCCGGGCAGTGGGGCTCATTCACCAGAAAGTCTGGCTCCTTAGGTATTCAAACACGGGACCCGTGCAAGGGTACTTCCCAGTTGGATGTGCTTTCTTGGGAACAGCATTCATGTCCCAAAAGCCACTCACCCTATGGAGACATACATGTTTGACCAAATTGGTCACTGGGACATGCCACCGAATCTCGGGCAAAATTAGGAGGGCCTTCTCCTGTAGTTTCATTCTGCACGGGGTGCTGTGGAGCACCAGTTGATCATGGGCCGATATCACCCACGGCTGAAACCGTCTCCACCTTCAACAGGCAACAGAAACAAAACAAAACAAAAAACCACCGCCAAGAAATCCATGCCGTCTCTCCAAGCGGCATTCAGCAGCACCACGGACCGGACAGCAGGGTGCCACTCCTTACCTTGGAAGTGCAAACATCTCGTGTCTCGCACTCTCTCGCTCTCTCTGCGGCGGTCCATCCCGCCTGCACGCCCTTGGGCGTGCCAGTGTAGCATGGGACTATAAGTGCGTTTGTGTGACTTCGTGCGTCTGCGTGTATCTGTATCTCCTTGTATCTGTGCACTGTGCATCTCTGGCTGTCTCTTTGTCCACATCTTTGCAGGCTTTTCTGTCTGGGGCTGCGCTGTCTGCATCCTGGTGCCTAGCTCGGAGTTTTCTTCTCATTGTGTTTTCCTTGTGCACGTTTTGAACATGGGGTGGGTATAGCTGCATCTTGTCTGCATCTGTGTTGGTGTGCATCTATGTGTCTGCCTGCATATCGCAAATGTCTCCAAGCGTTTGGGGGAGGGTGGGGGTTGCTAGACGCCATGGCACTGGAAGACAGGCCCATGGGCTCAACCTATCGGAGCCTCTGCGCTGATGTCAAGGCGCCCTTGGCAAAGCCCTGGGCAAAGCCATCCTTCATCACCTGCATCAGTCATCCCCTCGAAGTCTTACGACACACAGAAGCTCTTCCCGCCAAGAATTCACTCCACTGCTTTCATTCATTTTAAGGGGCCCATGAAACTTGCCCAAGTACTGGTCATGTCCGAACCCTAGCAACCGTTGGTTTAGCTGCAAGGGGGAACACTCTTCTTGGCATATATGGTTTGCTATTGCTTTGTTCCTGTACAAACCCGGGTGTCAATCAAAGAATCAAGCAAGTAAAGCGGACAAGTATACTTCACAACGAAACCTGCAGTCCTGAGTCCCGGCATGTCCCCGCCCCGGAATTGATGTTGCTTTCACATTAGCAGGAGGACAATTGTGTTACGCAAATGTGGCCTGGCTGGAGGCAGAAGTTGCTTGACGCTCAAGCTCCCTGGGACCTCTCCTGTGCTGAAAGAGCAGAGCATTCCGACACATCGGCCTGCAAACTATAACTGTGCAAAGTCCTCCACTGCCGGGCTCATCAAATCAGGTCACAACTATACTTGCATGTTGACTGGCCATGATGGCTTGGAATCAACATCTGTTGCATTCAAATGCTTAAGATATCAATACAAAGGCTGCCCTTCCAATGGGTGTTGTGCCGCACAAGTTCGGGGCACTGCACTGCAAGGCGCCTTCTTGACAGCGTCATAGCAGTCAAAGTTGGTGCAGTTGTAGCGTGCCAAATTAGTTTCCTTGGCCGCAAAAAAAAAACACCAAGAAAAAGAACGTGCTTTGTCCGGTCGGGCGCACCAAGTCAACACACGCGGCCCAAACCTTGCATGCAGGCCATTCCCCAGAACCGATGGTGTGGCCTTACAAGATCCTTCAAGCGTCGGAAAGGCCTGGGCAAACACAGAGGAACGTAAGCCGAGCATGCCAAGCAAACTAGCACAAAGGCCAACACAGCTTTTAACGTGCGACACCGGTAGTGGATCACCAGCAAAACAAGTAGAAGTGACAAAGGCCCCAGGTTGATAAGCAGCATGTTCATCATCGACCTGTGAGATGACATGTGCTGTGCACAAGCGCACAACATCATAGCGCTGCAGCGCCTTCCTCTAGACTTAGGCTGATGTGATTCACAGGCAGCTCAGCTGAGATCCAAGTATTGCAAATCAGTCGTCATCCTGGTGTCTGGTCTGAACTTCTCAACTGTATTGCCCTGCCCTGCATGCTTGGCTGAGCAAGTTCGGTTCCCGAAGACATCTCCAGCCAGGGTGCGATTCCCGGCATCACGCTGAGGCCTGCAGTGCTCAACAAAAAGTGGGCTGCGGAACATGACAGCTGCAGCAATGGCCTCTGGTCAAAGCCCTGGCTCGAGCAATCTAAAAACAGGTGAGAATCGGAAACCAAAAGCAACGCGCCAGGCAGCAAAAAGCAGCTAGAGACTGGCCGAATCCTGGCAACGTTGAGTCTGCTCTCTGTGGCTCTGTGTCTGGACCGGGGGGGGGACACAATATTGAATCAAACAGCCAAACCAAAAGAATCAGAAGCAACACCACAAAAGGCAGCTGGACAGGCCAGGAAATAGGAGTCTCAAGTTGTGTTGTTTTGCTCAGCTTGGTGTCTGCTTTTGCTGGAGACCGGTTTTGTTGCTTGACTGTTCGAATCAGAGCTGTTCGATCTTGGGCTTAGGCTTCCTTTTGGAAAGTACCGCGCAATTACTGTATTTTTGCATTAAATCAGCATGCGCAAATGTGTGCCTTCTGTGGGCCACTACATGCAGTCACGATTTGCTAACAACCCATACAAAGTGACACGCCATGTATGTCTTCAACATGCACCCATTGAGGCCGCTAGGCGAAAACACAGCATTCCAGGACTTGGCTCATTTACAACTACTGCTTTGTCTTGCCACGCAAGCGCAACTTCATCTCAGGCGCCAAGGGAGTGAGCTCTGTCCAGGAAGGCTCCTTAGCACCACAATGAACATTGAATCGGTTGACCTGGTATGAATGGGGATGGCCCAACAAAGCGATCGTGCTGCCAAACGTGCTGATGAGACCAACCATCTACAGCATACTGAGGTAGCTGTTTGCCCGCGGCCAAGGTTCCGTGGTCTCCGTTGTAGCCCAGAGAGTGGTACATGCGGACCGCATTGGCACCTGAAGCATCACTGGGGCAAGAAAACCAATGGCAGCCGGTCAACCCTCGTTAGCGCGAGAGATGCTCCCAAGGGTCAGGCCCAACTTCTGGATGACCTCCAGGTCATTGCGGCCCTGTGAGCCCCATTGCGCGGCATAACCAGGCCTTGGTGAGTGGCAAAGGGTGCGAGTTGGTCTTCTAAATCTGGCCCCTGCACATGCTGATGGACACGCAGTGATTCAGTGACTCCTCTTATGCCAACACAAGTTGAGCCGATGCGCAAAACTGAAAACCAAACATAACACAGAACCGCAACTGCTGTAACCGCAACTGCTGTTGCAGTTCTATGTGCTGCATTGTGGCATGGCCATCCCATGTATTTGTTGCATCTACGATTGGTAAAATCATGCCCATGCCCAAACATAACCACCGCGTGACACCCCAAGGCAGCTGCAGCATGACGTCCTCACTGGGGAGCTTGTCCTTGCAGGGTGCATCCATAGTGCACGGCAGCCTCAGCTTTGCGAGGCGCGGAACAGGATTTTCACCCCAAGGCCACACAAATCCAAGCGGACAAATTGAGGTGTCCACGAACTGCTCCCTGCCAACATTTGAACACCTACGATCAGTACAGCAGAGATGGATGATTGCCTCTGCAATCGTAAACTTTCAATCCTAACATGCCCAAATGACACCTGCGGCTGCACTTGCTCAAATGACACGACGGCAACGACAACGACGACAACGACGACCAACACCACTGTGATAAATGAAGCGACATTAATCTGCGTTAAGCAGCTCCAGCGTGGAACAAGCACAATGCGCATCTTCTAAAAGCAAACATGCCATAACCTTTGGCCATATTGGCCTCTGTCACTGGAGCTTGTGAGTTTGATGGCTAGGGCCCCCTCTCTGGCCACGTTCATGTTTCTCACGGAAATATTCGGGGATTGTGTTCAACCCAGAGTCTCTGCGACTTGGCGACTTAGCACTGAACCTGCTTCCGCACATCTATCGAACCCCTGTCCTGCCGGGCCCAGTGTGCAGTTGTAGCCACTCATGAAATGCTGCTATTTACGTGTAACGTTGCTTTTTGGGCAACCCCCCCCCCCGCGCTTGCACGCAGCAACCGCGTCTTCAACTCCAAGTTGTAAGTCAGGGTAGTTGCACATTTGACCGCCCTCCGTGCACAGCGGAGTAACACATTCATGTAGTCTGCGCTTCCCTCCCCGCTACTCTGCATGCTTCTCATTGCTTCCAACTGTGACTGATCGAAGTGGAGTCCAAGGGACGGGGCGTACGCCACCCCCCGCAAAGGGCCAGCCGGCAGCGGAGGTGGGGAAGGAGAAGGGCCTGAGCCTGGCAAATGAGGTCTGCGCAGGTGCAGCTTACCCGAACCCTCAGCGGCCATGGGAAAGAAGCGAAGCCATTTTGGCAGTCGATAGTGATCAGCCAAGCTTGTTTTAATTGTTTGTTTTTACTTCGGGGGGTTCTAGTACTGGAATGCATCCTTAAATCCTTAAAAAGCAGTCAGTCCGCGTTCAAGCGAATCTCCTAGTGATGGACAGCAGCAAGGTCACGCTTCCTCCCCGGCAACCCGGCGATTTGCGAGTCACAGGGTGTGTCTTTAGAAATGACTGCAGTAACAAGTACTTCGCAATCAGCCGAGCACATAGCAGCTCAGCACGTTTCGGGAAGAAGTGCCAAACGCTCAACGACAAAAATAGCAGCAGCACATGGATGAGGGGTTTTGTCTCAGGCTACCAATGCGTGCTGGTGCACATCCTAGTTACCCGCACTGGCAAACAAAGACCCCCCTGCTTTGGGTTAATCCCTTCTATCTGCGAACCGTACAACAAGGGAAAAGGTCGCCACCGAACCACTACATTTCTCGCAGCTCTCCAAACAAGCAAAGCAGGCTGGCCAACCCGGCCGTTCGTGCCTCCATGATTGCCGCTGGCCACAGCCACGGCAACGCCCACTATGATGGCGACCAAACACAGCAAGCCCAGGATCAGGGGAATCAGCCGCCTGCACCGGAACCAGCCTTTGCTTTTCCACCAGGCACCAAACACAAAGCTTCGTAGGGCTTCCTTGCGCTAGGTGATTTGTTCGGCGGAAGGGGGGCATGGATATGCACCTCTCACCTAGCGCTTGAAGGCTGGCATGTTCTCCCACAGCATTGCCAAGCACTGCCTTCTAAATTGCCAAACATTCTCATGCCACTGATTTCCTGAAGCTAGGTCTTCGATCTTTGGGCCACGCAGTTCACCAAGACAAATCTTTGCACAAGACTCGTTGTTGGTTCCGCCATGGCTCACTATTTCACCAAAGTGCCATGTTGCCAACCTGTTGATTGTGCAAAGCTAGCAGCACCACCTTGCCATACCCGGCCTGGCATCAACAAACACTGTATATGGCAACCTGATCTTATTTTGCCGAGCTTCCCAAGCCTTGCTCTTATGACAAGTTCCTAGACTTCATTCACAAGATTTATCGACAAATATGGCCTTTTCAAGCGCCTTCTCCTAGACCCTGGAAGGATCTAGGAGGCAGTCCCCAACCACTAGTCAGGTCTCATTAGTTCGGAAATGCAAAATATTGCTGGCAATTTGTCCAAGATCCATTGTCTACTGTTGGCAATCGAACCCATCTCCCCCCCAGCCCAGGAATGTCTTGCGAAGGGCTGGTGTTTTGGGCTGCCGGCACACGCAAAGTGGCCTCGAAATATGGCAGCTCTTGCCATCTTTGACATCTCAGGCATGGCTGGCAAAGCAAGAGGGGCCGGAAGCAAGCAAAGTGTCACCACAAACCCAAGTAACAATCTCTCACGCTTTGCAACAAGTACCATTGGCTCTTGAGCCGAACTTCAGCCCCTCTGCCTTCAAACAATTCTGCGTTACATGGAGTGATATGGAGACATGGATTTAAAACATATGGACACGCACCGGCACAGGTGCGAGGTGGCACGGAAGTGAAGGACGTGCAAGCTTAATGCTTGGCCGCAGAAGCCCTGCGTTAATGTTCCAAGTCTGCACCAAAAATGGATCGGCGTTCCCAATGTGCAGGACAGTGGCAAAGTAAATCCGCTGATTTGTCTTCACATTGTATGTTGATTGTGGGTTTTGGCAGGGCCTTGCCTTGTTGGCCTGCACTCAGGTAACACCATTTCAATGGCTCGAGTTGGGGTTGCTGAAAAGCTGCCAAAACCAGGCATTTCTGCAACCCCGTCTCATGGCGCCGCAGGCAGTTGACACCCAGCGTTTGAAGATCGATTCTTGTACAAGCAATGTGTATTACCGTTTTGGACGGGCCTGTCAATGATACGACGATCGATTTTGCGCGTGGAGTGCGAGTTGTTTACAGTGTCTTCCAACCCGCCATGGCTCAGCTGGGACTGGTCAACCAACTCTGCAACTGCACCGCTACAGGCAGTTCTGCACTTGACTGTAACTGTCCCGGGCCAGTGTATGAGTATGCTGCTAGAACTTCATCCTTTCAGCTTCCAAAGTCAGCGAACCTCTTAGGCTTAGCTGCAAGCGGTGGACAGCCCTGCGCAACCTGTACCCAACCTCTTGACAAAGGTCAAACTCGTGGCATTGGTCAAGACCCCATGGGGCAAACAATAAAAGGCTTCGGCGAAAACAATCCAGCAGTGCAAAAAAAAGGCGACAACCGCGCCTACACACCGCACACATATTTACAGTACAAGTACAACTCACATGCCCATATTGTATGCATGTGTAGATATATATATATATATATATGTGCATACGTATTAATATATTTATCTCTCTCGCTCTCTCACTCTCCGTGCGCCATCCCAATATGCGGATGCTTATTGTTCACATACAGCATCATAGTAAGCGCTGCAACAATCAATGAACGTTCCCACGTGTTCTCCTTCTCGATGCGTGGAACATGCGTGAAATCTTTGGAAGCTTCGGGATCTGTGTTCTGGCAGGCGGCTTCACAGGCTCTCCTTTTGCAGGATCATTCGGAGATATTTTGCCTGGCAAAGGTGACCGCGCGCATAGCGTGTCGAAGGCAATTGTAGTGAGATTGAAAACATTCTATCTATCCCTCCCCTCCGCAACCCTTCAACAAAACAAAGCTGTTGCCAGAAAGTCAGAACACATTCATTTATGAGGATTAATGTTGTACAGCACAATTCGGCAAAAACCGCCGCCATCGCGACACTATGCTACACTCCTTCCCTCTAAAATGTAACTTCTGCCGACCATGCGAAACAACGAATGGAAAGCCTTCTGCAGACATGGCCGTATCAAAATCAGGCCCGTTTGTGGACTTCTTTTCGCCCATGGTCAACGGGATTCTGCATGCCAATTCTCCCCAGTGACAGGCAAAATTATGGTGGAGGGTTGTCATTTTCAGCAAACACGCTGCCACAGCTTTGCAATCGCATGGTGCTTCGCCTTTCCACGAGAAGGGCCGCGACACTCCGACTCAAACCTCGCTCCAGCCTCTTCCTCCTGTGAGATCATCAGCTTAAAGTCCAAAAACCTGCGACGAGCTGCACGAGCGAAAGGGATCCTTGCAAAAATAAAAGCTCCGCATCGCACGGCAGTCTTGCAGAATCTCTCTTTCAGATCCAAGCTTTTACTGATACCTGCGACGCCTACAGAAACCATCTTGAAATGCTTTCAGGCTTGTCAGTAGCCCATTCAAGTCCAAGTTTTGGTGTCATGCGGCAAATGTCACATTAATGCTGCAGTGGCTTATCCAACCCGCGATTTCTTGTGGTACACCTGTGCAATTGTAAACTGCGAATTTATCCATGGTGCCTGTTTGTTCAACCCGGCAGACACAACACGTGTTCCTAAGATTTGACCTTTGTCATTCTGGCAACCCCGAGGTCCAACAAATCTAGAATAAATCAATCAAAAACCCCTAAGCTCATAAAGTAGGCGGTGTTGTAAGAGAAATGTAGTAAGGGTAATAATAGGGCTTGATGGGAACGGGTCTCATTGATACCACGGTTGCCATATAATCGGTACAATGTAGACGTCTGTTCACATTGCATCCTCTTGGCAATTTTGGGAAAAAAAGCCACCGTCTCCCGCCATCAAGTCAATGCCCGGACAACAGCCAAAACTGGCAAACTTTGCAAGTGGTGGCAAACCTCTGGCAGGTTCAAAAGCCCGTTTCACGCGAACCAGCGCAAGCAATCAAAACAAACTGGCTGAACAAACTGCTCCGAAATGGCTAATGCAATGATGACGGTCACGGGATGCCACCTTTACTTATTTTGTAAAAGCAGGGCTCTTGACTCCGACCTTGCTCGCATCAACTACCCCCCTGGCCAGGCAGCCAACGAAACGGGAACTTGCTTGTAATTCTTCGAGGGGCGAGAACACACGGAACAGAGCCGCGTCCATCTTCTTCAGGGAGCAGTATTTGCGGAAGATGTGCCTGTGCCAGTCGCCTTGAGTGGACAAGTCAGGGAAGTCAGAAAGCCCCAGTCTTGTCCAATGTTGGCCGGTGGCCCAAAGTTCCTTCCCAGGTTTTTTTAATTATATTTTTTGTTTTTTAATCAAGTGTTAAACAACGCAGTTGGTACATACACAAAGATTCCTATTCATACCTTGCGTGGACTGAGAAAAGATAGTGCAACGGTGATCCAAGTGCGAACATGCGTTCGTTTGTATGGCGGCCAGATTGGAAGCGAATGACCTCACAATAGGACAACTGGAATGGATGCAAAGAAGTGGGCAATCAAATCCAGTTGCTTTGCAGAACCTTGATCATTGGCCGTCTGGAAGGCCTTCTGCTCGTGTAGAAGTACCCTGGAGATATGTGACCTGCTCTTCAATGGGATTCTGTATCGGACAAGTGCAAATCCATATATATATATATATATACATGATACATATATACAACGTGTCTGGGCTGAGCCAAGGTTCAAAGGACCAGGTCCAACGTGTTACACTTGTTTCATCTGCTTTCCGATATTGAAGCCCACGCATGGGCCAATAGTAGGAACCCAGCATGACCGAGAAAGGTCGAATGACAACCTATCATCAATGAAGTTTACCGGCTTCGCCAGTTAGCGATGTCAAAAGCATTTTCTTTCTCCCGTTGCTTGTGCTTTGCTCATACGTTTTGCCATGTGTGTGATTCTGATGTAAATATGTTTGTGTGCCATTTGCTTTCCCGCGCCCAACCCTGTCAACTTGACTCGATAAGCCAAGTGGATGTGCAGGCAAGTCACGGATTGGGCAATTCTCATCCAGCACAAAGCCTGGAAGCTGGAGCTAAACAAATGCAAACAGAAATCCACATTGAAGCAATCCCTGCAAGCGAAAGCCGAATAAAAGCTGGCACCTTATTTTCGGGAATCTCTACATGCATCGGGGTAGGCGGTCAGAAGCATGACGGCACGCGTTGCAGCGCTTCGGCTTCAACACACAAAACCCTTCTTCAGCAAAAGCTGGAGTTGTTGCAAATTCGGATGCTCGAATATGAGGTAAAATCATAATAATTCGTGCCCAGTTCGTGATGATATGAATTGGGACCGACCAGCATCACAGAGTGAAGCAAACCAACAGTGCATTTGTTGCAGCCCGCGGGTCCACAAAGGCCGTGTCGCATCCATTCCACCAAAGCAGCCACAACGTCGTGCAATTACATGATCCCCCCCGAATGTGGGCGTAAAATACGAGGGTCCCCCATTTCAAGGACTGCCCACCTCTTCTCAACAGCGACTTCCGGAGGCCAAATAACTTCTGCAAGCAGTAGCCCGGTAGCCTGGCAACGCTAAGCGCCGTACTGTGTGCCAGGTAGATGAGCAGAATGCAAATGTGCACCGCCTCCCAGGCACCAAGGGCCCTTTGTTTCTCAGGCCAGCGATGCCCAGGCAACGGGCCCTACGAACACATCACGCCAGTCGCGCGCCACCCAGGGTCACTGGGAGACATGCAGCAAAGATCAGCAAAGATGTCCCTCTTGGAATCTCAGCACCTTCATGTATCCGAACACACAACCTTTTTTAAGGGAGGGCCTAGTCACCAATCCCAGTCACCAATACTCGCTGCCTTTGCCGAGCTGCACGCCAACATGATGCGACATGTTGCGCTTCTGGACACGACGATGCGGCATTCGCGGCCAAAGGCCTCTGACCGGCTGACCACGCCCATCAGTGGAGGCATCACCCGGCGGAAATATGCGCAGGTGTAGGCCAGCGCTACCACCTCAGGCGGACCAAAGGATTCAACAGAGTGGTATTAGGCCCATATCTGTATCAGCTAACTGGGATTCACAGGCAAGGGAAAAAACACACTCCCATTGCCTGTGTTGCTGCTTGCGGTGGTTGAAAGCTCCAAGGAAGGACTCACCCCCATTAGCCCAACACTGCGCAATTCACCCAAACTCACTCGGCCATTAAAGAAACATTAGCTTTATTTATTCAACTCCCTAATGGAACAAACTAAACATCCAGGACAACTGAAGAATATACAACTGAGCATGGCAGCGCGCCAGTCCTAAAATCTTGACCCAGTCTACGCTAACATGCCCGTCCCCCGCAGCGTCCGGACACCTGCGAGAAGTCAAGCTGCACAAGAGCCAACTTCACTGCGGCACTAAGCTCTGTACGATGTCGTGCGAAGAGTAGGAGCATGCCCGCAGAAACCGGATGGTGTGGTGCACCTGCGAAGTGCCAGCTACAGAAAGTAATGGCAACATCCAGGCCTCATGGATTCCTAGGAAGCTGCTCGCGACACTATGTGTTCAGAACTTTGCCCACCACCACCACTAGCACCACTACCCGCCAGCACGACCATCCACCTGCGTGACCGGTAGAAACTCGCAGCCAAAACCGACGAGCCCGAGCGATGTAGGGCAGCTGGGTTCTGAAGTCCCGCACCTTCTTCTGAAGCATCTGCTCGTCGAGGCGGCAATTAGCGCGTGTCTCGTCCAGAGCCTGGTTCATGGCAAGCCTTGGCTCCGCATGCTCTTACCGGTGATTGACATACATGGCGGCAGGCCCCTGTATGGCAAGTTCGAGCGGGTTCTTTGGTAGCTCTGCAGAAACCACGCGTGCACCTGCAATCCCGAAATTGAGATAATGTAAGTCCATGCTCTAATACGCCTGCGTGGGGCAGTTGATCAATATTGCTGTTTTCAGCAAAGGCAATCTTCGCGAAACAACGTTTCGTCCGCGCACGTTTCGCGACTTCATCGCCACGGCCTTGTGTTTGCAGCGTGCGCTCTGGAGCCATTGTGGCTGCTGCGGTTATGCTCGCAGACACAGGAATGCAGCTCACTCGCACTGGGAGGCTTGAAGCAGCGTTAAGTGAAAGCAGTCATCGCCACTCGCCCTTGCCAGCTCCATGGGCTTTCGACGGTCTTTTCGCGAAACTTGCTCCGAAAGGCCGGTTTTGGCTTGCACCACACCATTTCCAACACAGGCAGGGAATCAAGGATGCAAGTACTTAAAGGTGCTGTGCATCTCCCTGTCTACAATGGAGTTGGGGCCTGCAAGTGTGCAAGTGCACAGGCATGCCTCCAAGAACCCAACGCAGAATCTTTCGCGAACAAAACAAGTTTTTTTCGCGAACTCCATCGCCGATCTTTCGCAAAGGGATTTAAACAAACACCGATGGCCACCGAACACATGGCTCCTTGCAAGGACCTTTTGATCAACCCCCATGTCAAGCAAACAAAGCTGTTCATCTTCAATGTGTCTTGTCTGGATCTTGCCCGTTTTTCCAAGGCCAGTCCGATTCGTTTCGCATAACCTTCATCCTGTGGGGTAGACGTCGGCCAAGTCAGACCAGGCCGTATCCTCTTGGGATTTTGCTCCCGGTTGCTACTTCCGTGTGCCATGGACTCCATGGACCCATGCCCAGCTTATAAACTGCACAACAAGCATGCTCACACAGGGAGAACCAACCTGGTAGCACACTTTTGTAGTCTGTCAACATTTCTTGGTCGAGGCGCACAAGCTGCCAGGCAAGGTCCGCATCCTGCTCAGTCCTGCACCGAAGCCATGCTGGACATGTTCTGCTAAGACAGGCAGTGAGTATGGGTTTCGCATTTCGCTATCCCTGCTGGTGGCTGACTGGCGGTTTCCTGGTGGCTCAGTCTTATGCAAGCAATCCCAACATTGTTAGCGTCTGAGCTGCAGGGCCGAACCATGCCCCGGGCTCATGAAATTTAATTCAGTCTCCACTTCATCTACCTTCTTGGGTCATTGAAATAGATCTTCAATCCGGTCCGGGCCTCTGAAGTCGTCGCGGGAGGATGACGCCGCAGGCATCCTCGCAGGAATCAAGGCACAAGCCGCGGTAAATGTCAAAGAACTCTGCAAACATGTCCCGCTGGCTCGCAGTGGTGAACCATGCCGTAGCTGGCGACTAGCTAACAATTCAACTTACGCGAGGCATGAGGATGAGGGCACGGGCAGTGCGCAAAAAGGCTGCAAAAAGAGTGCGCCAACCTTCACATCACATGCTTGACGCCGCTTGCGATGTGGGATTCTCTCTCCTTGCCATCCCTCGGACATTGGCACAAGCTGCTTGTTGCGCTTATTTCCAGCACGCCAGGATTAAGCTTTCTGCATGGGCAACACAAACGGCTCCGCGTTCTGTATATTTTGTATGCGGCACTCAGTCTACATCTACGTTGCCTGGAAACTGCTCGAACATTCACATAGATATGCACGTATCCCCTCCAAGCAGCCCAGTCCAAACACACCGGCTCGCGCCAAAACCAGTATGGACTGTGACAATCCAAATTCCCTCGTACATCTCAGTCAAAACGTCCAACGGCCATGAGCCACTATCAACAAAACGAAAGACCCTGAACCCATCTTCCTTTGGCAGCTCTCAATCTTTGCTCCCGCGCCTGCAGCAACCAATGCCCTACAAGCAACTAACTTCCTCAGCACAGCCAGCAACGCTTCTGACCACAACAAGGAAGGTTCAAAAAGACACCACCTCGACATTCCTTCAAAGACATATCTTCAGACCAACCTCGAAGAAACACAAACATGGCATAAAAGGGTACAATACAAGATCCTGTCAGGCTGTTTTTCTGGCTCCTTTTTCAACGGTAAACTTACTTGTTGAAGCCCAAAAGGCAGCAAGCGCCCATGCCTTCTGCCAGGCTTGGCATGAATGAGAAGCTGAAACAAGTGGCCTCCGGTGAGGAGAACTTGCAAGGACCCAGGCTCAATTTACAACTGCTGTTCAGTTGGTATGACTGCTTAACTGATTTGCCGTCCTGCGTGATTTCAACTTTGCCCAACTGCTAAATGTTCCAAATCAAGCTTAGCTTCAATATGGGTATCTCTTTTGGCGGGCACCCGTTTTTTGCCTATTTGAAGGAAAACCAAAGATGAATGGACGTGGGCCCAGAAGGGCCCACAGCAGCCCGCGACCGGAGGTGCCCCGCAAAGCACGGGCCCCGATTTCCGCAGAGCCTATTTACGAAAGGTACCTAGGCCTGGGCTTGCAAGCGTGCACTCAATTCCCAGCAGGTTGACCAGCCACAAATAAATGCAAAAAAGAACTAGGGTTTCCCGCCAATGCCCAGTTTGCAGCGTTCCGGAGCCCATTCACCCTGCCGGAAGATGAGAACCCTTTCTAGGCTTGGCCAGTTTTCTTGGGGAACCCGCCCACAAAAGCAGAACAGGGTGCCGCTAAGTTGTGAATTCCACGGAGCTCCCTCGCCCGCCTTGGGAGTCTCCGCGGCGGTGGAGGCGCCAGAGCCGGGATAGCCGTCGGCCACAGGGGAGTCCAGGGCGCAGGGCAAGGGCAAGCTGGGCGCCGGAAGGCTCAAATCGGGTAAAAGAAGAATTCACCCCATGTTGGTTTCATCCCCCCTTGCCGACGAAATGGAATTGTGCCATCTACTTTGGTATACATTCTGAATGTTTTAGTATTGCAATCCTTTCCCTTGGAAACTCAACTGAACTGGCTGTTGCTTGCTGGACCTGGCTTTGCCCCGATCACGTCAAGGCATGTCAAGGCATTTCCTAAGATCATGCTCTCATGGATGCACCCTTGAAAATTGAAGGGCTTTGACCTGGACAACCGGCCAGCAACAAGGCCACCAGCTGATTGCTCGCATCCTCCTAACCGGATGATCTCTGTCAGAAGCATCTGGGCACGTCACTATTGAGGAATCCCCCAAGTGAAGGAGGTGAGCTCGTTAGCCCAGCTGAGCTCATTCTAATTTGTCCACTGAATATGTGGGTCCCGCCTAGGAGCCGACGCTGAGACAAAGGCCTTCTCTTGCTCTGAGGCCACAGAAACAGAAACAAAAGCAGCAAACATGGATAATTTCAACTCAAACAGCAGTTGTCCAGAAACATGGCACCTCACACCCCTGCGCAAAACCCCGAACCAGACTGGCAATTCACTTCCCGCCGAGGCACAGCGGTGCAGGGAAATTGGGCATGGAGTGTGTCAAACAAACGTCCGGAAATGTCCGGGATTATCCTCGGCTGCTCACAGCCCCAGCCGTCTCCAGCATCCCAGGCTTCCCGGAGTGATCCCATTCAAAGCACACAACCCACCAACCAACAAAGAACCAGCCAACAAACCACACCGAACCAAACCAATCCAAAGCAAGCAACACAAAGTATAGCGAACAAATAATCAAACCAACAAGCTAAACTGCTATGGACAAACCAAAGGAACGAGCAAGCAAGCAACGCAAGACAAAGCAAGACAAAGCAAAGCAAGGCAAAGCAAGGCAAAGCAATCAAACAAGCACACAAGCAAACAAACAAGCACACAAGCAAACTAAACGAACTCAATCAACCAACCAAACAACAAAAGAAATACACACGCCAGAAAGTCAAACAAAATACAAAACCCAACAAACATGCGAACAAACAAACAATCAATCAACTAATCAAACAAACAATCTAGCCACAGAGCGAGAAGCCGACCAATTAACCAGCCGCCGTACCAACTTTAAAAAAAGAAAGCAACAATAACACACAAAACAAACACAAACAAATGACCAAACCGCCCAAACAATCAAACAACAGGAACTCACACATGTACATAGACACCGACACAAAGGCAGAGACACACGCACAGATACAAAGAGACACAGAGACACAGAGACTCCTAGACACCCACCCACCCACCCACCCACCCACCCACCCACCCACCCACGCACGCACGCACGCACGCACGCACGCACGCACGCACGCACGCACGCACCCGCTCGCCCAAACACCCACCCACCCACCCACCCACCCAGCCTGCTCGCGCGAACGCTCGCAAACACACGCACACGCACGCACCCGCTCGCCCAAACACACTCACACACAGAGACAGACAGACAGACAGACAGACAGACAGACAGACAGACAGACACAGACACAGACACAGACACAGACACAGACACAGACTCAGACTCAGACACAAACACACAGACAGACAGACAGACAGACAGACAGACAGACAGCAGCCAGCCAGGCAGGCAGGCAGGCAAACAGGAGGCACAGGCAGGCAGATAGTCAGGCAGGCAGCCTGACAGACCAGACTAGACCACACCAGACCAGAACAGACGAGGCCAGACGAACAAACAAACCGCAACACACACACACATAAGCGCGCATGAGACAATGGAATGACAAGAAGCGCCCCAAACCTTATGTGCAGCCCAGGCTCGTTTCTTGTGAGTATCGATTTGCAGATAGGGATTGCACGTACAACAAACACTTGAGCCAGACTATTCACAGCCGCATCATACCATGTCATACCCACATTATACTTTGTCATGCCTCTTCATACCACGTCAAGGCACCATGGCACAGCCTGGGAAAACAAAATCAAAACATTGGCCACTGGGCCACTCTTTCCTGTGCTTTCCAACTTCCGCTGCCTGTACAGGTCTCCTGTGCTCCTGGAAGGTGGTTTTCCAGCGGAGCAGCTTACGACGTTACGTGCTCAGCGCGCAGGCCGAGTGATGAAACCAAAGGTGAAAACACAGGCAGTAAGGCCTGATGTGGCCTATGCCTGTGGGCTCACCGTTGGCCCTTCAGCTGCTGCAACTGCTCCACCATGGCTTTCACCTGAGCATCTTGCCCTCTAGATGACCATCCTGGGCCTACCTGCCCTCTTGCCGGGCAATGGCTTGCTCATGAAAGTATGGGCGCATGGCCGAAAGATCAACCACAAAAAGCACAAGACAAAACACATCACATATGAACAGCATTGCATCTTGTCAATGCCTTTAAAGCCTACTCCTTGAGTCATTGATGCTGTTTGTGTTGATTGTGTTGGCATCGGACACGATCTATCACTCCATCATGCACGAGTGGAAACATAGGACCGACCATACTCCATTCAAAAGCTTCATGAGGTCCTGTAAGTCTTAAATGGTACTGTAGCTCCTTTGCTGCCAAACATTCTGACAGCAACGTGGCCTGCCATCTCGCACCCAGTCCCGCGAATAATTGATGGCAACAACTGATGGAAAGAATGGGGGAAGGTACCCATGCTAGTGACGATCGCTGCTACGCATTTTGTAGTTAGCCCTTCCGGGCATGACCCTAAACAATCAAGAATTGAAAGCAGCTGAGATGCGCATTGACATGACTTCATGATGTCCCGTAGCCTTCCCTTCTTGAAATGGGAATCGGGTCTACGTTAAGGTACTCCCTTTGTGAGCATCCCTCATATCTGTTCCTGTGGCTTCCGCGGCATCACCCGGCCTCTGGGTCCGCGTCCGCCTTCTTGCCGCTGAGCCCCTGGGCCTTCAGCTGCTCCTTCTTGGTGCGGATCTGGTTACCTGAGATCGGATCGCATAGCTCTAGCTACCTGGATCTGGGTTGGGCGTGCAGGGTGCTGGTGCGCCTAATTGAAAGACTCTCGGACCCTGACCCAAGCAAATGTACAGCCAACCTTCACCGAAAAAGAAGTGGATGCCATGATGCGCGACACGAGCAAAGCTACAGCGCAGCAGTGCAAACGAGACTTGGCAACATATTCCGATGATGTCAGCACATGTCCACTTCCCTCATTTCCACCAGCACCAAAGTAAAAACTGCTTCAAAGGCCATGGCTTGCCGAGGGATGCCTGATAGTCCTGTAGTGTATGTCTGTGTGCTGCAAAAGGTCACCAACATTCAGCCAACTTGCCGAACGCAAGTCTATGCAAGCAGGCAAGTGCAACTGCGAGGCGCCCAAGTCTGTGATCTTGGCTTCCAGGTCTGCGTCGCCGGACGACGCGCCCTCAGACTGCCCAAAGACGCAAAGATCAACAACTGCCTGCCGTGTTCCGCCTTTGCCATAGAAACAAAAGGAGCCAAGCTATTGTTTGCAGCTAAGCTACATTGGCCTGCCCTGGTGCCTTTGCGGCTGCCTTCTCCGCAGGCTTTGCAGCTGCCTTCTCCGCAGGCTTTGCAGCTGCCTTCTCCGAAGGCTTTGCAGCTGCCTTCTCCGCAGGCTTTGCAGCTGCCTTCTCCGAAGGCTTTGCAGCTGCCTTCTTTTCTGCTGGCTTTGCGTCTGCCTTCTTCTCTGCCGGCTTCTCAGCCTTCTTGTCGCCCTGCAACGCTATCGGCTTGTGTGGATCATTCCCCGAAGTGCATGGAAGCATCTGCACAATGACAGCACGCCACATGGTGACAATCAGTGACAACACTATCCCATGTGATTCATCAGCGCGACCAAGCCACCCACCCAGCCCGCACAAACACACACGGCCGACATGCTGGCAGGCTGGCACAGGGCAGGCACGCAAGGGCTATGGCATGGGTGCTCACCCGCGCGCTGCAGTGCAGCTACAGTACTGGGTCTAACGCAATAAAGAGAACACCATCTGCAAGCAGTGAACAACCAACAATGGGCCTTACTATGGCAGGCAAGCTCAGCTGACAAAATGTTCAAGACACTCGTACAAAACTTCACCCATGCTGGCACTCATCGCTGTTCCCAGTCTCCGCTTTCGATGAGCGCTCAACGCAGAAGCCCTCTCAGTCTGTCCCCTTCGAGGTGACATGTGCCCAAGTTGATTCCCTGGGTCCAGAAACAAGAGGCATAACGCTCAGCATGTCCCACAACGTAAAACCAGTGAGGACCTTGACTATGGCATGATGCAAAGGATAAACAAAAAAGAAACAATTGCAGCTGGTGTCGCTTAGGACGTGTCTGAGGCAGTCCTAGCAGTTTCATCCCACCAATCAGTGCCCGAGTGCTCGCCTTTTCCCTGGCCGGTGGTGCAAAGGCTGGCAGCACAGCCCGAGGCTTCTCCGGAGCGGTGCAGAGCGCCCTTGGAAGCAACCGTCCAGATGGCATGAGGGTCACAAGCCAGTCCTTCCTTGGGAAGGCCTTCAATTCGTCGGTATCTGGGGATAAGGGCCAACTTGGCGCCCAAACATGGCAATTAGAACAGCGAAAGATGGCCATGCCATTGTCGTGCTGTTCCGGAAGCATTAACCCGCCAAGAAGAAACTCAAGCAACAGTCTGCCCACTTGCATTGGCCCAACAATGTGCCAAGAAGATGCTCACCCTCTGCTGCTCTTGAATGCTGAAGCTGAGGCGAACGCTCGTAACATGTGACCCTCTTCGCATCCACGCAAGCACTTTGGTATCCTGTTGTATCCTGTTTCGCTCTCGGCCTGCAAAACCCAGCAAAGTTGCATTCCATGATATAGAATGCTTAAGCATCACCAGTGTGATTGTCTGATGTCGAGACTGGCTAATACAAAAAGCCTTCAACTGCACATGTTCACAACTGCGCTGCATGGTCCCTCGCACGGTCCCCCCCCCCGCGAACATGGAAGAAAAAAAAACATGTTGGCATCAAGGGATGGTTGGCCGTAGGGGGTCAGCCTTGCTTCCTAATTGCCCAGGTTTGATTGCTCTCAGCAATCGTCTGCTTCAGGGTGTGGTCTGGTACCTCTGCCCTCCGGCGGCTAAGGGAAATACTGATGCCCGTTTCTGCTTGGTTCATGCCCGGGGGAACACGCCAAACACAAAAAAGGAAACCAGTTGACCCTGCGGCCAAGTAACACCTCGCCGAGGACTGCCTTGAAGGGCTGCATCTTGCAGCACTTCTCGAACCTAAGGGTGGAAACACCATCCACTCCTCAAAGTCACAAGGGGTGCAGCTGACTTTGAATTAGGCAACAGAAGAGCGTGTCAACACATGGGACATGGACTTTATTTCAAACCACATTTGGACACAACAGGTACATACAAAAACTCCTGTGATGTCCAAATGTCAAATGACCGTACATGACGGACAGTCAAGCGCGCCACGTGGCACGGGATGGACGACACTCCGGACATGCTCCAACACAACACGTGGGCCACTCACATGCTTTTCTCTCTGTTCCACTTGCTCGAGTTCACGCCAAAAGCGAAACAACCTGAGGTTGCCGCCACTGACACGTCTTGGGAAATGGCTTTCGGAAGTTCGAGTCGAAGACCCGTTTGAAACCTTCCTTCAGCGCGCACACCTTAGCCGCAAAGGCAGGATAACATGTTGAGAAACCGATTCTGGCCTTCTGCCCTAACTTCTGCCCAACAATGTATGTCTCAAGGCGTTCTCCAAGCTAAGGCTCTTGACAGTGCCAGATTTTACGTTTTTGCCCCCTCTCAATTGCAGGTGCTGAACCGCAACACATATCTGAGCGGCAGTCTTGACAACTCTTTACACGTTATCTTTCACAAAGCATCTCTTTACGTCAGCCAGCGCCACGGAACCCCTTTCTCAATCTCCAAGCCAGGCGGCCAAGGCGATGTCAGCCAGGGTGACGGAGTCTCCCACAAGGAAGGCGCTCGTCGCGAGCTGTCCTTCCATGACCTCAGGCAGATGCTCTGGCTGGTTGGTTGCTTGGGTGGTTGGTTGGTTGGTTAGGTGGTTGGGTGGTTGGTTTGTTCGTTGGTTGGCTGGCTAGTTGGTTGGCTGTTGACTGGTTGGCTGGCTGGCTGGCTGGCTGGCTGGCTGGCTGGCTGGCTGGCTGGCTGGCTGGTTGGTTGGTTGGGTGGGTGGGTGGTGGGTGGGTGGGTGGGTGGGTGGGTGGGTGGTGGTTTGGTTTGGCTTGGCTTGTTGGCTTGGCTTGTTGGCTGGCGTTTGTTGGCTGGCGTTTGTTGGGTTGATGCTGGTGCTGTGGTTGTGGTTGTGGTTGTGGACGTGGAAGACTGTCATGTACCCAATGAGAACCGTGGCACCCTGCTGAGGAATGGCCATGGTGCGCTTAAAGAAAAGAAACATCCTTGTCGCGCTGAAGTCTAAACAGAGGCAAACCATCCAACCATGATGGATGTCCATTTTGATGCACCTGCGATCGGCAGCTCGGTTCTCCTTCATTTCGGGCACGGCTTTCTAGGGGGAAACTTCGCCAAATTTGGCCCATTTTTCCCGCAGGCTCCTAGCCTCAGCCCTGAAAATACGCTGAGACACCTTCAAGGCCTTCTTCACGTCTTCCTGCAAGGATTGGTCGCGCTCATCTCTGAGGTGGCAAGGAGGATTAAGCGTGATCCCTTCCTTTCTTTCAAGAAAAGGCAATGGTTTGCAACTCCGGGGTCAAGTACCCTTTCGCTGGTTGTCATAGCAGCCGACATGAGTTTCGGCACCATCATGCACAAGCAACACGCTGGCCACTGCTGTGCTTGTTGGGAGGGTCGTTGCAAACCACTGAGCCTAAGTTGGATGTGCTGTGTCAAAAGCAAATCTGTGGTGGTGCTGGTGGCGGCGGTGGCGGGACCATTCATTTAGGTGATGTGGTTTGCTTTGTTGGGCAACATGTGCGTACTGCAAGCTCAATGCCACATCGTCTGTAATGCATTTCAGAAAGCTGCCAAATAACGTAATTCCTCTGCCCCGGTGGGCAATTCGCAAAGCGAGCAACCCGTGAGAGAGCCAACACACCAGCTTGGGCGATTTCCCCCCCCCACTCCACCCCCCAATTCAAAAAACCAAACAACATAAAACAAAGGAACAACAACAACTGACACAAAGCAATCACAGGGCACGTGGGCCGATGCCGCTCCTGGGCGTCCTTGGTGGCCGAAGGCACCTCTTCCATCATGCCCAGCACCGGGTACACCCAGGCCATCAAGGGGACCTCCACCTGAGGCAAGCACTCAAAATCGAAAGACCCTGATTTAAGACAGAAAGAAAGAACAGAGAGAAACAGCGGCCCCCGATGTTCCGCTTCGAGCCTTGTGCCGCATAGCGCAAGTGCAACTTGAAGCCATTTACAAAGCATTGGTTGGCTCGCGGATACATCATTCACAGTTGCCCACAAGTCAAGGGAGAATAGCTCCTTTAAAGCTGGTCCTTCCACTTGGGGAAAAAAAACAACATCCGAGCCAGGCAAACTGCAATGACTTGTTGACAAGCGAGCTGGTTGTGACCCAAAGCATCACAAGCAACCTCAATCAATCCATAGTTCGCTGGCTGAGACATGCAAACATTTCGGCAGCCTTGAAGGCAAGGACCCAGGGAATTCGACAGTGTCGAAAAAACTGTGTCTGCTCACACCGCCCTTCCAGTGACACACAATGACCTGTGCAATAGCCCACGGGATGCCCTGCTTTGCTTGGATCTCTTCAAACGCCGAAACCCAACCAAACAGGGGGCACCATCCCTATGCGACTTGACTGGTCAGAAAGTGTCAAAAAACTTTACCGACAAGTTTGGTGACTCAGGTAAGCCTCTCAACAGCCCACTCCCCAGCTTAACTTGAAGAAACATACCAAGTCGGGCCACCCGAAGCCTCGAAGCCGCCCAGCCCAAGCGCCTCGTGCAGGCAGAAGTCCAGCCAGGTGTCCACAGAGCCCTCCTCGTCGAAGCTGTCCCCGTAGAGGCCCAGGTCCCCCCGGCTGCGGGCCACATATCTGGAGAGGCATGGCTGTGAGCCATGGCTGGGAATTGGGAAGACGGTTGAAGAACCTGACACCTATGGGGTTGACAATAGAACATGGCTGGCTTGGGTCTATGTAAGCCCATAGTTTCTGCTCAGAGTGAGGAAGCTGCGTTTCTTTTCCCATTTGCCTCATCCCTTCCCAAGGGTTAGAGGAAACACACAAAATAATGGACTGTTCGCACTTGGTGCCTTGGTGCACGTGTGAATTGCCATGTTTAGCTAACCCCGACTGCCGGGAAAAAACAGCGCAAACGCGACCCACCTGGGCCAAATTAGGCCGCTTCACACATTCGCCCCCCCCCCCCCCCAGATTCACAGTCATAGCTGCATGTGTTCTTCATTTCACACCAAAATCATACCAACAAATTACATATATTGAGAGGCCACATACCTTACCATCTGACAAACAAGCAGTCCTTGCCTCGCCAAGCGTTTTCTTGCGAAGAGATAAGCAAGTGACTTTGTGTCACCAACCGCCCAAACGATGCAATTGGAGGAAACCGACACACTTATGACCCTCGAGATGAGTAGGGAAGGTGTTGCAAGGTGCTCAGAATCGGGGAATAAAGGACTTGGTACTTCGGCCAGCTGATTGACTCAAAGGCCTTGCCACCGCGTTGGAGGTAAAGATGCAGCCCTTCTCGGTCTCAAGATAGGGTACCTCAGGAAATGGGCTTATCGATACCAATGGATGCGGTACCTTGTGATGATCGCCCCTGCCATAGGAAAAAGCCATGAGTTCAGCAGGCTGTGCTTGCTTCTTCGAAAACTTGCAGTAGATTCTGGAACCTGGCTTTGTACAGAATGCAAGTTTGACTGATGTTGGTACGTAAGCAACATCTTAGCTGGCGACATGCATATTAGCAATATCCAGGACACACAAATCCAGTGAGGCAAGTTGGGCATCGGATCTGCGCTGGCTGCCAGTGCCAAAGAACAAACTCCGTACAGTATCCGCTTGATAATCAAACACTGGTTGCCATTCACAGCCGCTCTCAGACAAGTTGTTGCCTGAAGCCCGGCATGTGTGCGTACGGGAGTCCGCAAAATTGCTATTTGTAGGCTTGCAATGCTCCAAGGCGAACTAGCTGCACTTGCTACACCTTCGGCACACCTTATGTTATCCACAACATGCGTGCAAAACAAGCGAAAGCTTTCCTTCACATGCTGGCTGCGTGCTCTGTCGTGCTCATGGAGAAAACGCAGACTCCACACCATTCCCAGCAACATGCACCTATGCGGGTACTTATGGGGTAAAGTTCATAGTTTAAGTACTGGCATGAAGGCCCTCCTAAGGCAGTCCTTGCTGAGATGTGGTCAACCAGTCACACGAGATTCCTTTCTAAGCTGTCACATTCGACAAAAAACATTCAAAGCCCACTGCTGCGCCGATTCCAATGCACATTGACATCCTATGCTGCTAAAAAGCCTCCTTCCAATGCCCTACTAGGTGGGTGGCTTGAAGCCACCAGGAGATGGATGAATGCTCTCGTGAGGGGACCTGACTCCCCCGTTCTGACAGTTGATACCCTGCCTTGCCCGTAGGGTTCTTGGCAAGAAAGTCGGGCTTCTTGGCGTCCTTGTGCCATTTGGCATGCAGTATGGATCACGGCAAGCTTGGTTTGAACGCAGCCCCTTATGGCAAGCAAATCATAGCAACTCAAAAAGTGTGGTAGGAGATTGGGTAACCTGCAACACTCAGGCATGCATGCAGCAGGCAGGACACCTGATAGGAACCTGCTGTTGAAACAAACCGGGAAGCCCGCAATGACAAGCAAAAGCATGGGCCGCTTGCCTCACCACCGGCACTAGCATGCTGCTGTGACTGCCTCCTGAGAACCTGCAAAAAATGCACACAAGTCCTGAAACACACGACCAGAGCTGGCTGAACAGCTTGCTGACAAGCGGCTTTCTGGGGATCAAACTTCTTAGTTTGAAGGGCAGAGCCAGTGAACTTGGCCGCGATCAAAGCCTGTCAAAGCATCCAGCTGATTGGATGTACAGCTGCCACTTCGGCAGTGTAGCCCTGGCTGTTAGGCTCAAGCGCAGGGAGGACGAGGCATGATACGAACCCTTGGACCAAAGTGGCCGCCTACTTGCCCAAGAGGGTGGTGGGCGCCTGCTTGCCCACCTTCACACCAGAGCATGCCCATAACATGCGCGCCTTCTCCGCTTTGTACTTTGCCTCCTCCACGTAGAAGAGGGTCCCCAGCTCGGGGGGCGCCATCCCTACCTCAAATAAGAGACTAAAATGGCCAAGGGGAAGTTGACCCTTTTCTTTCTGGCCCCATGCCTTACCATGTCGTGCGGTCATTAAAGCAAGCAACTCATGGCTGAGACTCCTTCAAGTAGGGCCTAGCTGCTAACCTTCATTCAAAAACATGTCTGGACATGCCACCAAGTTGGCAATCCAAACCCTTGCTTCGCGAGCAAATCTGGGCAAACCAAGCACTGCAAGGACAGTGAAGTGTCCCTTTATCCTACTTTGCTTCGAGTACAGGCTGGGCAAGCGACCTCCTATCCGCCTGGACCTGACATCTTTGGACACCAAAACCCCCACTCCGACGTCGTATGCCGAAGTGCCAAGTGCGGGCGCAAGCCCGCGTCACGGCCGCAGCGCTGAGCCGGTACAATGGCTGACGGACCGAGCAACGGCCGGCAGAGACTGACTGCAGACTCGGACTGCGGCTGGAATGGCTTGGAGGTCTTGAGCACGCCGGGCCAAAGATTCCAAGGGGCACGATCCTTGTCAGGCCGAGGTGGGCCATCTATGCAAGGACTAGACAAGCTCACTTTGAGGGAGACTTGGTATCAACGAAAGACAAAAATGATATACATGCCAGCGGTTTAAAGATGTGTTGACAACCTGCTCGCTTGATGTGTGGTGTGGTTGGCTGCAGCCGGGTCGAACCTCTGAGCGACAAATTCGTATCAAACGCCTGTCGCAAATTGGCATTTGGTAGTGGTTAATGGGACCTGAGAAGCCAGGAACGCAAAAAGGCCATGTTTTGAATGCAATTGCTCTAGTCCCGGTCGCCCAAGGCAGATTTGTAATGAAGCTGAGACACCCTCGCTCCCGTATCATGCTACCAAAAATAGGATTGTCTGAAATTTCAACTGGAGGTAGATCAAACTCCGCAACTGGAAAACCAGCGCTAGCGGTGCCCAATGTCAGGAATCAGATTCATCCCCTGCTATGATTGCTCAAGGTCCTGCGGACGGAGCTCCCTCAATCATTGTCATCAGAATGCTCTGGAATGGAGCAGGATCTTTGCCGGAAAATTGTCTGAAGGCGATCAATCTTTGGCCTTGGCTTCTATGCAGCTCCCTCCTAAAGTACAACGCGACTCCACTCGACCCCAGGTCGGCCTTCTTGTGCACCAGCTTTGCTGCTGCGCAGGCTGCTCGCCGGTCGCACAGGTGTCCATTGGCGATCACTTGCGAAATCCCTAGCAGACTCCGTTGGATCGCGGCTGCGCGGCTGCAGCGGCCCGGCAAAAGTCATTTTAGAGAAGGGGGTTGAGCTAACAAACAAACCATGCGTCCAAAGCAGGCAGTGCGGAAGAAATGCCAAGGTGGTTTTAAGCATCATTCCCCCTTGTAAATGATGTCCACCAAAGCGTCCAACTTTTGGCTCTCTCCGCTGAACTTCGTCAGGGTGAAATGCGCTGGGGCCACCGTGGCCGAAGAGTGACAGGCATGGCGAGCAGCAGGCTACAGGCGTCAAACTCCAATCAATGATCCAAAGTAAGTGGCCAGCTGCTGGCCCGCTGAAGAAAGCAAGCTTGCATGGTCAAACAAATCTGGCCATGTAAGCCTAAACAGTTGGTCGACAGACTGGGCATGTTCTGCTCCGCACCGTCAAGGAATCTCAATCGGTCTCAGCAACTTGTACGATTATCATTGACAAGCTGAATACGCGTGAAGCAAATCAAACTGTTCCAAAACCAAGGCCAACACTACACACGCTCATACTTCCATTTCTGCACGATTCTAGTAGGGGGCATTACAAGCATATCCCAATTCCACCCCCTTATTGTTTCATTCAGCCTAGGGCAGTTCTGTGAATGTTGGCTGGCAAGGCGCTTGGTTTCAGTTTTG
Source organism: Effrenium voratum (assembly GCA_963377175.1). Lineage (NCBI taxonomy): Eukaryota > Dinophyceae > Suessiales > Symbiodiniaceae > Effrenium > Effrenium voratum. The sequence goes on along the minus strand of CAUJNA010000913.1, from coordinate 772,031 downwards.
CCTGGGATCCTCGGTAGTTCAACGTCCACGAGCCAGGAACACCCTTTGACGCTGTGGCCCGGTTAGTTTCACGAGTCGACCCAAGACTTTCCATCATAGTCGTTGAATTCCCCACCTTCCGTGCTAACATGTCGGTCCGTCACAAGCTTACCGTTGGCACTTGCAAAAACTGTTCATGGAGTCCCCCTTGCATTCTGGGCTACCCCCCCTCCAAAGCAACTGCTGCGCCTCGGCACATGAGTCCTACGTATATCCTACTGCCTGCTTCGTGGGTCCTACCCGGGTTATGCATGTTGCTGCACCGGTCCGAGACTCTCAGAGCGCCGCCAGCAGCGCCAGGCTGGCAAAGCAGGCGCTGGCGCCGTAGCCATGGGCTGCCCCAACCGAAGCCCCCGTGGTAGAAGATCCCGACATCGTGGTCGTGGTGGTGGTGGTGGTTGTGGTGTCACCGCTGCAGGTCACCATCGCACCAATCACCTCGTCATTCATGCAGGAGCCGCCATGGCCACCTGAGGCCATGGGCACACCCTTCAGACACTTCTATGCGGAATAATTTTATGTGTGTACCTGCAGATCTTGATCAGTAGGTTATAGTGTAACTTCGTCCTCAACAAGTTCCAGAGTCCCATCACCTTAAACTTGCCAACCCCTTCCCATCCGAAGGCGCAGGTCGACCACCAGGGAGTGTCCCCGCTCCTTGGCGCCGCAACAGCCAGCCCGTGCGAACTGTCCAATGCGTGGGAAACCAGTCATGTCCCACCACAAACAAAAAGTCATACCCAACAAAAAGCCAAAGGAAACATGCGCCCAATCACTGATAACACATGATTGTTTTATACAGAGTCAGCCCATTCCTGATTCGTTTAAAAAAAAACGGCACAAACATGTATATATATATATACAGTTATATATATATAGATATGTAGTTTGTAGTTTCAGGGAGTTATGTTTAGTCCCAACTAGCGCCAGGTGCTCACCCATCAACACAAAAGGCCAAAGGAAAGATGCACACACTCCTGGTTGAGTTTCCCAAACAGGGTCAAAGGATTAAGACCCAATCATGAACCAAAGCCAGGGGTGAACCGCCAACGTTGGAGACACTGGGCATGTAGGGGCCCTTCCAGACGGGCTGCAGTTGAGAAACTCAGGTTGGAGCCAAGGTTCATCCCGGTGCTGGCGGGGCAGCTCACCGTGGCCACCGAGGCATTGCCTGCGCTGCACATCACGTTGGCCATGGTACCGGCTGTCACCGTGGTGGCGCCGTCGAAGGTCCAGGTGGCGCCCTGCAAGCTATGACTCAGAACTTCGGCGTTGTGCGGGAAAAACATGTTTCAGAAAAACCGCATAGTGAGGTCACTGTAGTTTTGCTTGCTCCGGTTTCGCGCTGCGAAGCACCTTGTCGCTGGTCAAGATCCACGCTCTAGTTTGCACTGTGGCTTTGCCAATCCTGGTTGGCTAGCCCTTGCCCTTGGACTACGGCTGCAGCTCTGAAGTATGGCTCTACAGCTGTGGCTGTCCAATTTAGTGCCAAGCGGACAGCTGACTCTTTCACGCATGGCCAGGCATGAATTTCGTTCTTGCCAGCTGCCCAGCTTCCCCACGCCTGGCCATGGTGAGAAAGGAGATCAAAGGAAGCGCCTCTTGCAGCGCGAAGAGTTTACAATAAGTATGGCCCCCCAAGTGACTTGATTGGAGCTGCTAGCTTTCGATTCCTGCATTGCAGGACCCCCCTACCAACCTCCCTTCCCCATCACGCAACAAATGTAAGTTACATCATTCTCCGGTCCATACTGTCCCCATCGCCAAACCTCTTTTCCCCCTTCTCCCCCTCCTCTGGCAGCTTGCACTTGGGGGGGCTGTTCGCCCAGGCCCAGGCCGCCCGGGAAGGGATGCCCAGCGTCAGCAGCTGCGCCACAGCTGCCCCCACTGCTGCCGCCACAACGGAGGTGCGCATTTTGGGGTCAGAGACGGGTGGGGCGCGGAAGATTTTGAGCCAAAAGCGCTGGGCCAATCGCGATTGCGTCCGAGGTGAATTTCATCCAACCCTCCAGCACGTGTTCGGCACCATGGCAGTCTGCGTCACAACAAGCACGTGACTAAAATCACACGTCATCACATGTCTGGGCGTCTCCTCAACATGCGCTGCTGGGACATCTGACCCAAATCCAGTGCCACGACTAAGAACCTGCGCAGCTATCACATTGATCACCCACTTGCGCCACCTGAAACACATTTGTCGAAATCGTCCGCTCAGACTCTCACCGAATACTTACTTCTTGCCGCCGGCTTTGCAGCAGCAACGGACCGAACCAGCCCTGGATAAACACGGTGCTGGAAAGAACACTGGCGAAACCTTCAACAAAACTCGTGACACGCTTAAATACAATGCAATAGTATATCGCCAAACCAGCACACGTGCAAATATCTTGCTGACAGATCGGGCATGTTCTGCACCGCGCTGCCATTTCAAGGAATCCGCCCAGTCTTCGCAACGGCTTGACAAATGATGATCATTGATCAGCATTACAGGCAGGCGCTGTGGGCCTGATGGCTTTTGAAAGGTATTCGCATCAAACTCAACTAGAAAGATTCAAGCGGAGGGAAGCCTCATCTCACCGCATGCCAGGAAAAGCAACAACCTCATGGCCGCCCATGGATTCCCCAAACCCGAACTTCTCGCGTTGGTGCCTACGGGCTCAAGCCAACGCCAGCAGCACCGCTGTGAAGCAAAGGCCAGCGCTGCTGCCAAAGGCTGCTCCAACTTGAACTCTGACCGTGGTGGTCGCCTGCATACGCCCCAAGCCCGACAAGGAAGTTTTCTGTTCCAATGGGTCCGCAGAAGGGGAAGGGTGCGCAATGCACACTTCCAATTCAGGTGGCGGAAACAACCTCTGGCTGCCCAAAAGGCAAGGCAAGCTGTTGCAAGGAACACACATGGTAACCGGCACCGGCTTTCACACACCTCACAAAGCTGGATGATTGTAAAATGGGCAGCGGAAAACATCTAGATAGATCAAGCATCCTACCGACCCCAGCAACTTTTATCTTATCTGCTTCACGGTGTCGAAATCTGAAAGGAAGCAACAAAGCAAGCAACAACAAATGGAGAAGGCCATATGGTTGCTCAAGGTTATCATCAACGGGCCTGGCCTCCTGCTCCGAGATGCGAAGCTGACGGAGCATTACATACGCACACACACACACAAACATAGTAGCCAAACCCTACTTATGCCCCTACCGGATCTCTCAAACGTCAAACTGTACTATCAATGAACACTGTCTCCACACTTGGCGGCCTGATAGGCATGCTATACGTTGCTTCTCTACTGGCTGCTAAAGACTCAGCAAACACGTTGACGTCGCGCTAGGCCCAACGTTCGCAACTGAACTGTCAACATGCTCCGGCCCAAATGCCCTTAAGTCATGCCAAGTGGCTCCATTGGTGCTACCAACCGTCGTCGACATCGTCGTGGTGCTTTCCTCTGTTGTCGACATCGTCGTGGTGCTATCCTCTGCTGCCGACATCGTGGTTGTGCTACCCTCTGTTCCTGACATCGTTGTGGTGCTAGCCTCCGTTGTGCCTGTCGTCGTGGTGCTACTCTCTGTTGTTGTCGTGGTGCTTACCGTGGTTGTTGCGGCAGTGCAGGAAATGCTGGCACCGATTTCCAGGTCACTCACGCAGGAGTTCCCATAGCCACCTCATGTCTGCAAGGGCTGCATCTGTTGACAAAAACATGTCCGACGAATATACTTCTGCAAGGAAGTGGGGTTGGCAACAACAGTTGCCACGCATCATCTCCCTAACCCAAACAAAAAGCATCGCGACTGCAACTGGGCTTTGACAACTGGGATCCCAAGAGTACGTCGTGTTGATCTGTTTCTATGCAGGTTGGAAACCACTTACGTGAAATCACGGATGTGCAACGTAGTAGCCTTACATAGCCTAATAACCTGAGTTGTTTGATATCCTTGGCGACCCAACCCCGGACTAGCCGAACCACGCCGGAATCAACGCTTGAACTCTGATCCACAATGAAGAGTTGAGGACCATTCCTTGTTTTGGCGGACATCATTTGCAAGTTTATGTCCACTACCTAGCAACCACAGAAATCCAATGTGATGTGATGTGGCTGTGGGTCAAAAATGGGTACCCGAAACGGAACCCTGGTAACTGGTAAATGGAACCAAGGACTAAAACCTGCGGTCCCCTGGTGGTTAGGACGGTGCCGTATGGCCAAAAGTCTCCGGGCCGCAAGTGCCCCACCAACTGTCACCGCTGACCCCCGTGCTGGAGGGGCAGCTCACCGTGCTCGTGGAGGGTGACGCACCGCTCGCGCTGCAACTCACCGTGGCCACGGTGCCCGCTGTCACTGTGGTGGCGCCGTTGAAGGTCCAGGCGGCGGCCTGGGGCTCGGGAAAACCAGCCGACTGGACTTCCACCGTGAACGCCAGTGCTTGCTCTCAAACATGTCACAGGTGGGCCAAAGCAGGAAATGTTGGGCCCCAACCCTTTTCGACCGTGACTGAAGTCTTGGGGAACCATAACGTCAAACGGCCTGCATTAGGCGTCAATAACCAACTCGGCCAACCCAGAGAACATGAGCAACGGCTACATACGAAAATGCTTTAGATAGGTAGATAGATAGGTAGATAGATAAACAGAGAAGATTACAATAGATAGATACATAGACAAGATAGATAAGATAGATAGGAAAGATGAGACTGATAAGATTGATAAGAGAGATAAGAGAGATAAGACAGATAGGATAGAAACTATAGATAAGATAAGACGGATAATATGACTAAGATAAGATAGATAAGATAGATAGATAAGATGGTTACAATGGATACGATAGATACAATAGATAATATAGACAGATACGATCGACACGACAAGAAAGAAACGATAGATACGATAGTTAAGATAGATAAGACTGATCCGATAGAGATGGAAAAGATCGATAATATGAATAAGATCGATGGATAAATGTATAGATAGATAGATCGATAGATATATATATAGATAGATAGATAGATAGATAGATAGATAGATAGATAGATAGATAGATAGATAGATAGATAGATAGATACATAGATAAGATAGATAGGATATGTAGCATAGATGAGATAAACAAAACTGTCAAGGTATATAAGATAGGTAATATAAGATGTATCAGATGGATACGATGGCTAAGATGGACAAGACAGACAGATAGATTAGATAGATAGATACATAGATAGACAGATAGATACACATATAGAACATATAGATAATATAGATAAGATAAGGTCAGATACGATAAGATACACTAGCATAAGACAGATTAATACATCAACTGATAGATATGCCGATCGATAGATAGAACATATTAATATATATATAGAGATAGATAGGTAGCTAGATAAATAGATAAGAGAGATAGATAGATAGATAGATAGATAGATAGATTAGATTAGATTAGATTAGATTAGATTAGATTAGATTAGATTAGATTAGATTAGATTAGATTAGATTAGATAGATAGATAGATAGATAGATAGATTAGATAGATAGATAGATAGATAGATATATAGATAGATTAGATAGATAGATAGATAGATACGATAGATAGATAGATAGATAGATAGATAGATAGACAGACAGACAGACAAACAGACAGACAAACAAATAGATAGATAGATAGATAGATATACAGATGAGTAGGTTAGATAGAGACATGAATATACATTTCGATGGATGGATAGATAGGTCTATAGATTAATATATATATATGTATATAGAGAGAATCGAATGGATATGGACCATGGACAACTCGATAGAACCATAGGAATAAACAAATATAGATGCAGAGGGAAACAACCAAACAAAAGAAATAAACACACACACACAACATGAAACACAAAGGACGACTTACTATGGAAAAAAACGCATAATACATTACTAACATGGCGAACTTGTACTTAACAAATTCAACATTGACGCTTTCAAGACCATTGAATCATTGCGGTGATTGTGCAAATCAACACAGGAATGCACTCCAAACTGAAACGATCAGTGCACCTATGAATGCCCAAAATACTTGATGACAACACTCTATCATTCTGGAAAAAATCAGGGCGTTCATTACTGGAGGGAAGTGATCGGTGAGCCCAAACAGTCCGCTGCCACGTTTGAAAGACCCAATCTGCTTCAGCGAATTTGTGGGAACCCAACCCTTGTGGCTTTCTGCGCTGGAAGCCAACAAAAAGCCAAAAATCACAAAACTATAGCCTGTAGGCTGCCTAATCATGCTCCACTTGCTACCCAGCGCTCTCGCCGCCGGCGCCTGCGGCAGCTTGCACTTGGGCGGGCTGCTGGACCACGCCCACATCGCGCGCCCTGGCACGCCCAGGGCCAGCAGCTGCGCCAAGAAAGCCCCGAGCACGGCACAGCCCGTGGCCGTGCAGCGCATGGCGCGAAAAGCGGAAAAGGACGGGCGCCCGGTAGTTTTTGAACCCAACGGCTGGCACCCAAGGGGGTGATTTGCAGCAACAGCTGACCGGTGTCCTCAAATCGGCGCAGAATTCGAACAAGGGTGTGATCATGTTCTAGAATGTTCTTCATGACCTGAGATGTGCCAAAAACATCCGAATGGAATCTCATCCTGATGAAAAACAAAATCACCAAGCACACCGATGAAAGCCTGAACTTCACGGAACTTCATTTGGGGACCCGCAGTTTCATGGAACTCCACTAAATTTCTTTGGAAATCTTATGTTTCATGGATCTCGAGAAAACCCGCTTTTAGTCTGATGGAAAATTCGTGCCTGGGTGCGGCAGGCTAGCAACATCACGGGGCCCCTTGTTTTACAATCCCAAAATAGCTCGCCAACCTCGATCCACAAGGCCACCAGCTGTCTGAAGGTGGGAGCTTCCCCTGACCCATGTCTCCTTCTCCCGCAGATCGTCTGTAGCTCGCTGAGCCTCCGCAGGCATGACGGTACTGCAAATGCAGGGGCTATGGAAATCACAGACGCAATGGAACAGCGGTAGAACAAATCCAACCCCAAAGTGTCAAAGCCTATTGAATAAGCAACGAGCTAGACTTACCATCCACGTGCCCTCTGCTAAAACCTCAACACCACCTCCCTAGGTTAGCAACACAACCTCCAGCGTCGAATCTTTGCGTCACTTCATCGGATTGAATTGAACTGGTGGCCACAAAGCATGTTGGTGATGCTCCACGCCCCTCTCACGGTCACAGGGCCCTTCGATGAATCGCTCGACCGGTTCTTCACATGGGCTAACACCCGGCTTAAACACATCATTTTCCATTCGGCAAACGTCCGATCGCTATGGCGTGGTCTCGCGGACCAGGGAAGGTATCGGGGCTTTCTGGGAACCCGAAACTAGCATCTGGTGAATTTCTTGTGGGGGCCTCCCTGATTTGTGGGAATGCTTCTTGCCTTTTTTGGGATAGCACCGGTCACCTAATTACTATTGATTCATGAGCCGGTCTTAGCACCAAGTTCTCGGCCCCCGTTCCACAAAGGACCCCGCTCAGCTCAAACCTCGAGTTTACCTGCGTCGAACTTGCCCTGAGCTTTCAAGAAATCAGGCTGTGCTTTTGCTGGCTTGGCTTCAATACCTGGCTGCCTCAAGCGCGAGCCTGCAAATCTCACCACGGCAGCTGCAAAACTCTGAGTCGTTTGGCAACCAAGCTATGTGCTGGCGGTTCACTAATACCAATGAAGAGGTGTCTTAACCAAGCAAAACAGCGTGAACAACTCCATGGGGACAGGGCAGCTGACGCCGTCTCCCCCAAGCAATGAAACAGCAAGGTAGCTCCCCCCCCCCCAGCCATCCATTTTGTGCACAATGCAAGGCTCGCGTGATCCGGTGCCCGGACCATCAAGCACGCGGAGCCAAGCTTTCTCCCAATAACAGTCAGGGCTGGTGTCTGAGCCCCGAGTTGCTGACGCACGTGGGAAAGAACTCAAAGAAAAGCAGTGCAAACGCAACAAACGTGTTCAACTTTGATGTTGCCTACTGAAGCTTTGTTAAGTTCCTGCTGGGCTCCCTTCGTCTCAGCTTCATGCAGTTGACAGCAGCCAGGGATTCTTTGAGCAAATGAACGCATCATACAATTTCCTGCCAAGTGTAAGTTTAAATGTGCGACCTTCGCAATCAAAAGAGATTCCCATGTTGCTTGGCAGAATGGATTGATCCCAAGCGAACTGCATATCACAAACATCGCCTTTCTGAGCTTCAGCCCGCAAAGGGCCATGGAAGCACTGCCCAATTCTTCACTCGGTCACCCAGACGGAAGCTCATGCACACACACACACAAACGCACGCACGGATGCATATACAGTCCCAAGATGAGGGCACGAGAGATTCCGAATCCGAACGCACATATTCAAAAACATACCACCTACTGGTTGCAAGCCGTACTTATCACATATACTAGCTGCTAGCAAAAACCGGCGTGTTCTGCTTTGCAAGGCCTCCTATGTAAATCGAAACAGCCTATGGCTCGCAAATAGTGGCTGCCCGCTGCTTGGCTGCGAAGAGCCAAGCATCATAGCGCGCCTCTCCCGATATGGCACCGACTAATTATGGCGCCCCTGGCTGCCCCTGACAACTGGAGGAAGTTGGCTGTGAACCTCATAGTTGCGGAGCGGGCGCTAGTGAAAGCAGCCAAGCACTCCGCTTGACGGACATGGGCCGCTGTGGAGAACAGCAGCACTGCAAACAACATTCAACATGCATAAGGAATATCAGGATGGCTCTGGTGCTGCGACCAGAACTGTCGCATAAATTTGAATCATTGCCAAAAATAAAACTTGGACCTGCGTTCCGCTCAACTTGGGCCCTGTCACTCCACAAAGGCTTGCTTCCAAATTGCAGCGTTCAGAGACGTCCAGGCCTGCACCAAATGGCTGGATTGGCATCACTATGCCTGAATGTCTACATTTTGCGAACTGATGCAAAACAGTCCCTTGTCTAAGTGGCCCGTTTTGTGATATCACGTGTCTGGATAGTACGCTGCTGTTGTTCTTTTGTTTCTCTCTCTCTCTCTCTCTAACGCAGGGGCTGGTAGCACAAAGCACATGTGTGGAATATGTACCTGTTGCCAAGCGTCCATTAAAACGCTGCTCAGTGTCAGTGCATCAATTCAGCTGTAGCACATGCAAGAAATCCGAAGGAAGCTGGGTAACAGTCAGCGTGCGAGAACCGGATGCGTGTATCCGTACTCTCGTGTTTGCGACTTGGGTCTGTCGGAGAGCTCCTCGTAATCCGCTATTACTTTGATTGACAGCTCATGGCACAATTGGAGACGAAGCACTCAAAGTAAATTCACAGGTGCCCGGCATGGAAGCACTGACATGCTCTCAATGCGCAGGCCTCAACTTCTGCTGCGTTTTTTGCGGCTCTCACTCCGGCCTCAGCAGTGGCTTGCCACTAGCTGTGTCACGCATCGATGTTTTACGAAACCCAACCTGTCTCAACGTCAGCTGCTTCGTGCGACATGTTCGATTGGTGGAACATGGCTTGCCATACCAAATCCAAGCACCCTGGGACTCTGTTCCCCTCACTCCACACCACGATATCCGCAACTCGTCGGACTGTGCGCTTTGGCTGGCCTGCGTAAGACTTGTTTCATGGATCCAGCCTTCCTGTTCAAAATGATCCATGCTTCCAGCGATGTGGCCTGCCAGTGTAGGATCTCGAACTTGTCACCATCAACCTGTTTGGTCTTCTCACCCAGCACTAGAGCATGCCAACCTCGATCCCCACTTGCCAACGGTATTGTAGCACACCATGCTCAAGACCCACAGAACATGACAATGTATGGCAAACAGCTGCGAGTGGGATGTGTTTGCTGTTCCTGCACGAGGGGTTTGGCATTTTTGGATGCGGTTTCGGGCTTACTTGGTCTGGCTATGGTGATGTTTGGCACCCCTCTGCCTTTCCGGGCAAAAGCGAGGAAGGGCAGGAGCCCGGCGCAATGCTGATTCGGAAAAGAATGCGTCTCGGACAAGAATGCGTCTGGGCAGAATGCAACGCAGCAGGTGGGAAGTTTAACAAATGGCAAAACATGCGTCCGGGCAATGTGAAACGGCAGTACATGGAATTACAGCCAAGTCCGGAAGGCGCGGGAATCAAACCCCTGCCGCCCCATTTTTCCAGTTTCTAGGCTTGTCACTCCCCCCCAGCTTTCGGGATTTGTTGGTTGGTTGTCTGTTTCCAGTGGATTTGTTATTGATGGGGGCCTGATCAATCATTTCTACAGCTGGCGTACATCAGGAACATCTCCTCAAGGCAGGCAAGAGCAATTAAGCCTCGTTGAATAGCTCAGTGCGCTAGCAATCTCACGGTCGTTCAAGTTCAAATATATCAGTCAAAACCACAAGCCGGCACTGCGCGGGCAGCTACTGTGCCCATACTTGGAAGGCATACTTACGTGAACACCTATGATTTTTCAACCCGATCTGGCCCTCCTGAGGCACCGCACGTCGTCGACTCCTGTCGCCGCCCCGGCTTTTGTCGCGGCCACGGCTTTTGTCGCGGCGGTCCCGCCTGGTGTATCTCTGGCATTTTGGCAGCTGATGAATTCACTCGGCTTCGGCGTCAATGGGTGAGGGAAGTTCAAGCAATCATGATTCATGATTTGAAGCTTGTCTTAAACTAATTCAAAGGGATTGTCATAACTTGAACTGTCCATGATTAGAACGAATCCTGATACCCAAGGCTGCAATTGCAATTGCTTCAAAAAAACAATAATGAACAACAATAATGAACTGGGCGAACCTCCAAGACGGACCTACTGGCCCGCAACAAACCCGGCGAACAACCATCAACACTGCATACTGATCAAAGAGCACCTCATCAGTGTTTCCTTTTTTCCAGGCCTTTTGCTACGACTGCGGCGGCCGCCGCCACTGCCACCGCCACCGCCGCCGCCTGCCGCACCTGGGATTGCAAATTGCAGAAGCCCCTTCGTCATGCCTCAGAATCACAATTCACACGTGTCTGTGTGTGTGTGAACATGTTCCACGCTGTGGCTGGTTGCAACTTGGTCGAAAATCGTGCTGTACAAGAAAAACGCAAACACGGCCGAAATTCCGCAGAAAGAATCAGCAGCGGGCTTCGGAGAAAAACAAAAGGAAATCAGCAGAAAGCAAAAGCAACTGACAGCCCAGGCAAAAGGAACACGTCGCAGCAACGAAGCGGGGCTAGGGTCCCCCGAGGTGAGGGGTCCTATTGGTAAGGCAGACAGGCTCTCTCGAGGCAACGGAATACGGTTTTCCTTGGTCGGATAAGCTTGGCTAGCCGGCCATCCATCCTAGTCCACATGCGTGACATGGGTGGTTGGCCAGGGGATCTCAAATGATTTCAGCACCGATTTGTCAATAGTCCAAACCAAGGGTCACTGGCGCGAAAACCGCGTCTTCATGGAAAAGTCCGAGGCGCGTTGCAGAAACAGATCTCTGCTGCCCATCTCCATGTCCCGGGGCTCCCGGGACACCAATGGAGGACCTGTGGGCAGCGAGCCGTTGAAGCAGCGGCGGCACCCGGCTTTCGTCCGGATCCCGGTCATGGACATGCCGGCGACCGCCAAGCGAAGCCCGGAGAACCGAACATATGCGCAACACCCCCCAATTAGCACGTGTTTGTGTTATGTTGCGTCTAAATCCTGGCGGCCGGCCAAATGGTTGACAAGGTCTTTCACTTCCCGACAATGCTAGCTCTTCATGGGAAGCTGCGTTCCCCTTCAGGGTCCCAGATTTGAGGCACAACTACTTCCAGACTACTGAAAGGTCTCAAGGCATGAGAGTCAGGGCTCATGCCTCCAGTATTTTGTCAGTGGACTTTCTTTTTCTTCTGAAGCTTACCATGCTTGCGCGCTGTCTTTTGCAACAGTGTGAGTTTCATGTTGAGAATCCAGGCAAGGGCCTCAGGGCGAGAACAAACACATAAATTGTCGAGCCGGCCTCTGCGTGTACTCTTCTGAGCTGTGATCACCACGCCATCAATGATGACCTGCCCAGCGTGCACGAACTGTCCAGGCTTGAACCTGCAAACCCTCTGACCGCCATTGTTCCTTTTAGGCGCTGGACCCGTCAATGCCGCAAACCAGGCACGAGCCATCCTCATTGCAGGGGTCATGACAAACGGGGCCAGTACTGCGGGCTCCGGATCAAACGCCAGCAGGTCACGCGGGGTCTCTTGAGGTGACTGCGCAGAGCGCGGCAAACCCCCACCTGTCCAGTCTTGATGGCTTCTAAGGCCTTGGCAGTCGCAAGCACTATGCACGTGTATGTGGAATTGTGTCCATATATATATATATATATATTATAGAACAGGTTAAACAATCGGGAAGGGTCACAAATGAACCCTGTACTCAGCGCGCTTTTTCCTTGAGCCATACGCAGTCGTGATGATGAGACTGCGCAAGTGAGACATTCATGCATTGGGGTTTTACATGGTTGATAAATACATCACGTTACAAACTACACCCCCCGTGCCCGAATGTGAAACAGGAGGACAAATTGAAGGGATGAAACAACCAACGAAACCCGATCGGCATGAAGTCCTTTTGCAGTACACAAGCACTTGGATTCGAGCAACCGGCAGTTAAGGTCTTCCGCCTCCACTGACCGTCGCTCTCGCGAGGCGTGCTCATGCACTGTACATTGATCCTCGGCCAACATGGATTGAGAAGTATAATGAATATTGAGTTTGAAGTGTAATTGGATGTCAGCCGAAGATTGAAATGATTGATGAAGAGATCGCTCATTCATCGCCAATCCCAATTGCGCGAGCTCTTCCACGGGCGCCGATCATCAGACCACCACGAGTCCCAGGACTGGCCCCAGCTTCCCCAGTACGACTGGCTCCATTGACGATCTTGCCATTGGCCACCGGTCTCCCGGAGCTGCGGAATGGGCTTGCGCGTCACACCGACAACTGCAGGGAGCGGAGTGGCCCGTCCAGGAATTTCAATGCCGGGGATCTCCTCTTCGACGAAGCAAAGCAACTCAACCAATACCATTTCGGGGTCTCCCACAGACGAGAAATCCCGGGTCCAGCCCATCACGGGGTAGCGGTTGCTCTTGTCAATGCTTCCATACAATGCAGCAAATTGTTCTGGTTCCAGAAATCTGCCACCATGCACCACATACACGTCCTTCGGATCAACCTCCTGCACGTCCTCTGTTGGCGGCACCAGCGTTAGCCGTGCGTGATATTTCGGCACAGCAACGCTTCCTTGGATCATTTCCTTTGTTCTCCCGAAACTCGGAATAATGCATCGTGCCACCTTTTCGATAAACTCGAGGGCGGACGGCGTCAGGTCTCCCCGCGCGGCAGTGTAGGCGTAGAAGGGGTCGTTGATCAGCCTCTCGTACAACGTGGTGTACTCCTTGTTGCGAAGAGCTGCTTTCTTGGCGATGTCCTTCATGATCCCGAGGCCCCCTCTTGCGCTTCGATCCCCTCGCGCATCCTTCCGCTGCGTCAAGATCTGAGTCTCAACCTGGTCCATGGAAAGCGGCACGCCCAAGCTGTTGGCCATCTCCTGCAATCGGACGACCCTGGCTATTTTCTTGATATCGGGCATGCGCTCCATGAGACGGTCACACTGGAAACAGTTGATGGTGCCGACCGGGATGAGGATTTTGCAGCGCGGGCACTCAACGTCGGGGATGTGCATGACCTCCGCGAAGCGCCAATTGGTCGACTTCTGCTTGTTGGGATCCAGGTCCTGCCACAAACCACTCCGGCCTCGGGTCTCCCCGGGCTGCTGCTTCACAGCTCGGGCCCAGTTTCTGTAGAGGCCGTAGCGGGCGGTCTCGAATTCAAGCGCGACCTGCTCTTCTTTCGGGAGGTTCTCGTCGTAAACGTCCCTGACCTTCGTCACATTGCCAATGCGGTGGGGCCGCATCATGTCGCGGCACGCTGTCGGGGCCCACTGTTTGTAATAGAGCTTACACTCCTTGTCGGCCTTCGCCATGAACGATTCCAGCACTGGGGTCCCGACAACGCCCTTCTGGGTCTCTTCCCGATACTTCTTGATGCTGTCCTGGTAATTCCGTCTGACACTGACATACATCCGGTTTGACCAGATAAACTTTGCACATTCAGCGTCATAGGCGTAAATGAGGACCTTGTTCGTGATCCAATCCTCCGTCACCAGGGCTTCCCCGTCTCCGGGCGCGTACAGCCGACATCCCAATTGGATCAACATCTCCACATCGACGGCGATGTTGATGGGTCGGTCAGCACGCGCACCCCCCGCCTTCCGGCCATGCCTGTCCATAGGAGGCACTACCGTTAGGTAGGCGTGACCACGCGAGGATTGCCGGTCTCCCATTCCGCCCGGAAAGATGCCCATGTAGATGATGTCAAAGAAATTCTGCATGTTGCACGTGTGGTAGGCGATTTTGGGCAGCGCCTTTCGGCGTGCGTCCGAGAAATCTTTGCAGAAGCCCGGTCGCACACCCTTCTTTGCGTGCTCAATGGTGTAATTGACATCCATTGCAATGGGATCTCCAGGAATATTGTCAAAGCCGCTGGCCTCGGTCACCCAATCGTTGTGGCCGGTGAACGCGCGAATGCGTAGCGGCATGAAACTGAGCCCGTTCCATTGCTGCCCGGCCGGCGCGTACTCGACATAGACCTCGAACCGATTCGATGTGGACGTGGCCTGAAGAAGAGTGTATTGGGTGCAGTTCCAGTCATATCGACGTTGGATCCATGTGGCGACGGCTGCGTAGTCGAAGGAGTTGTCCTTGAGATTGATCCCTGTGGATCGCGTCGCATGTTCGTGGGCATGTCCGCGAACCAAATACGACACCTTCTTGTTCAAGAACGTCCTTCTGCCATAGTTCTGGATCTGGGGAATCTTGATTCCTGAGCATTTGATCCACTCCCTCTTGGGTTCAGCAGCCTGGCCACGGGTCTCCCCGGGCTTTTCAGCAGCTTTGGAAACTGCCTTCGCCTTGGGGATGATCTCCGGGCCACGGATCTCTCCGGGCTGAGTCTTGCTGGTCCCAGCCACGGACGCCTGATCACTGGATGATGCAGCCTGCATTGGCATTGCCTTTGATTTCACCTTTGGTGTCGCAGCACTGAGAGCTGCAGTCATTTTGTTATGACTTTTCCGCTTGGAAGTGAGGATGAGCTTGATTTGGCCGTCCTCACCAATGTCATTCGGATCCACTGCGGCAACCTCAACGGCCTGGCCTTTCGGCCGGCTGACCTTAGGCTGAGAGCCAGGGGGCAGGTCGAAGCTGATCAGATCCTCCTCATCCGAAGAAGAAGACCAATCGATCACATCGTTGAGGCCGCTGACGGTCTCCGCGTGAATGTCGGGTTGCATCATCTGTAAGATCTTTGCTTCCTCCTTGACGGTGTCAAGGGGGTAGAGGGGGTTTGCCTCCTTTTCAGTCTCCAGGAAAATCTCGCGCTTCGGCTCTTGCGCGGCGATTTCGTTGATCGCCTCCAACTCCCTCTCACGGACCTCATTGTCGAAAGGGTCCTCAGGGTTCTTTGCAATTGCCGGACCGCCAGTTTCCTGGGGTGTAGCGCCAACGATCGGGATGGATGTGTCAATGTTCATGTATTCCCTTTCGAGGCGGTACCAATTCATCGCCATCTCAAAGCGGTTGATTTGGCCAATGCAGTACCCGAGCTTGGCAGCAGCTACAAAATAACTAATGTAGTGCTTCCTGTTCCGCTCGTTGTCATCGGTGTGAATGCGGTCAGCTCGAGACGTGTTGGATATGAGAGTCTGGGGGTCGAGGACGGTGATGCCTGCGGAACCATGCAACAAACGAGCATGCCCGTCCATCTGAGTTTTGTAAGATTCACTCAGCCCATACGTCTCATAGTCTCTCGGCACGATGAGGACGACCTGGACGACCTCTTCCCGGAAAGCAATATGGCGAAGTCGATCACGGACAGTCATCACCGCTCGGGCATTCATCTCGATGATGTCCATCGCCGCTTTCCGCTTTGCCTCGGAATCAGTGGCCCAGCCCGCTAGGGCGGCGGGGTTGTCGATGTAACCGTTACGACCGACAACGTCATTCCCGGACCACGAAATAACGATGACATATGGCCGGGGCTCAGGCCTTTCGGCGAGCTTGAGCATCGCCCGCTCAGCAGCGTCAAGAGACTCCGATAGCCCTTTGCCCCATGTCATTTCGGACCAGACCTCGTGCTTGTACCCAAAGAGTGTCCGCTTATTCTCCTTGATGATGGTGCCAACATCTGTCTTTGCTCCATCTTTGACCAACGCATTGAAGGAGTCGCCGAAAAACAGATAGTTGACCGCGGGTTTCCCCGGGCAGAAGAGGATATCGAAAGCCTCAACCGGAGCCTCCTTGAGGGTACCCGCAGTTCCCGTCAATGACGACATGGCATTCTTGGCGAGAGCCAGCGCATCGGTGCGTTCACTCATCTTGGCAAGGTCGACACCGGAGTTCACATCCTTGACGATGAATGATTGGGTTGCCGCATCACGGAACATATCTGACCAAGCCTCTCGGTTGGCAACGCGCAGCTCGTCGGGGATGACCTCGGCCTTCACCTTCCCATCATGCAGGATGTAGTCCGAGCCGTAGTCAACCCGAGCAAGCGGCACATCTTTGTAGCGCCTCTCGGAGAATGCCGAGCGTACCGTCTTCAAGGCCTTCTCCACGGGCAGTGCTTCAGCCATGGTCGCAACTAGTATCCGTGTTTGGACAACCTTTTCTTGAACCGACACTGCATAAGCAAAAGCCTTGTGAATCAAGTCAGTCATGATGTATGTGTAGGATTCAGTATTCTTGAGATTCCGTCCCCTACCTTCAGCATGTTGGACAGTGCAAGAACATACTCTTCCATCAAGGTAATTGTGGAGGCAATGCATGTTGGTCTTAACAGTCCATGGTTTCTTCATAGGAATCCCATCGGTAGTTTTGACACCAACAGCACAACCATCAAACTTAACAGAAGTCATGTTGTTTCAAATTACGAACTTGTCAACAGCCTTATCGTCCCAATAAGTGCAACTCCTGGGCCATTCAATAGCAATCAACGGTTTGGCAAATTCCATTGAGTTCACGAGGTCAACGAAGGCAGACCAAATTCTTTTGTAAATGGATCGATGTCGCTTCACCTTCTCTTTCGCCGTGTCATGATTCATGTTAATATGAGACCAAGCAGTTCCGCCAGTGCAAGGGATACTTGCCCATAGTAAAACAGGAATAGAGCCCTTGTTGCCGATAGAGCGGATATTCTTCACCTCGTCAACGACACGCTTACGATTAGCATGAGAAAGAATATCATCTTCCTGGGTAATCCGAATCACGTGGCAGCCAAAAGCGGGTCGGCGCGAAGTATCACCAAGCTTGGAATCGTTTGAACAGCAAACTTCAACCAGAATACGATTAGGGGAACCCCCCGTATTCCTGGCCTCGGATTTCTCCAGGCGTGGCGACACAGCAGCCGGCATACCTGAGACATCCATTTTGCTAGCAATATTCATGAGTTTGAGCCCTCCCTGCCACTTCTCAGCATTTGTGAAAGGCTTCGTCAGAATATCTGCTGCCTGAAGTTGAGTGGACACGTGTGAGCTTGTAGTGTTTCCGCCTGAATTGCTCCGCTAACCAAGCAAGATTAACACGTTGGGTCTTGTCGGTATGGCGAAAGGCCGGAGATCTACCACTTTCAAGAATACGGATAGTGGCCTGGTTGTCCTCGAGAAAAATGCCTTCGAAAGAACCATTGTTGATAAGAGTCACACCCTCGCTACCAGCACGTTCATCCCCAACATACTCAAAGTCGGTAAGGTTGTCCCTGATCTCTTTGGCCTCGATTTCGAGATCGGCCTCGCCGGCCCCCCGCATGAAGAAATACGTCTTGCCTATCCATGCGGAGTCGGTTTGGCGTTCTGGATCATTTGGGCAAATTCGGGAAACTTTGAGATTGATGTTGCCATCGCTGAAGAGTTGAACCGTGTATCTGGTGCTGGACAAGGCCTCGGTTCTAACCGGGCAGTCGTCGTTCGATGGAACAAACAACTGGGTTCTTCTTTTATTGTGGACTCTGACTATATATCCATTGACCGTGTCGTTGATCCAATAATCGGAAGTTCTTGATGGGGTGAGAGTGCATGTTGGGTTTTCTGTACCACCCCCCGCCGACTGTATGATCTCCCAGAGGCAGGAAGACGGAAGTCCAACAGCACGCAATGCCACATTAGCTGCAATCACCTCGGCTTCCGTGGACGACATCGCAGTGGAAGTCTGCTTTTTGGAAAATGCAGTCAGAGGATAGAAGGTATTAGGGCCAATCAATGCAAGAAAACACCCTGATGTACTGCGGGAGTCATGTTCGCCAGCATGATCCGAGTCCGCAAACAACCATAGTCGGGTTCGTGATGAGGGGTCACCAACGAAACCGTGCATCTTCCGATCGACTGTGGTATGGATATAGCACATTAACCGGAAGAGCGCCTGGTCGCAGTCGACGGACCACTTGGTAACGCGAGAAGCCAGTCCCTGGGTCGCTCTCAAGAGATCAAAGCGGGCCATCCGCGCAGCAAACAGAACTTCATGAGGATTTTGGAGGCGATGGGTTGAAGAATACCCTTCTTCTCCGTATCATCTTTGGTGGGCCTTGCAATGCGGTCATCCTGAAATGGAGTGGAAACCTTCTTGAACTGGACATTGCCCCCCGCAAGCTCAACATACCTGTCAAGGCATTGTTTAAGGAATCCGGTCATGTCATAGGTAACAAGCGTGACGGGCTTGTCCATGCAAGGTTGGTGCTGAAACAGTTCATCGAGATACGAAAAACCTTTGGCTCGATTGGCTTTCTTGGCGGACGTCTTGTCCCTGAGCTTCTTCACGGCCGCAGCCGCTAGGCGGGCATTTCCAACGTTTTCATGAAAGAAATACGTGGTCCCAACCCAAAGAAAAGGAACAGTCTGAATTTGATCATCGTCTTCATCGAAATGCCAATACTGCTGAGCAGCACCATCTTTGTCAAAACATGGATTGCACTCTGTGTACCTCGTCCCGCCCAACCCAATCTCTTTGGCAACACCGTTAGGCGTGCGGCGAAATTTGCGCCTTGGCTGCTCGTGTTGACAAACAACCACGCCATGTTCTGGATAGTGTTCCCAGTAATCCTGAGTTCGGCGAGCTGCGGCTGCAGTCTTGTCGGATGGATCCTCCAGGTCATGATTGAAAACATGAGCGAAAGGATGATGTTCAGGCGAAAGTTGAACCTTCTCCGTGACAACATGTTCACATCCGAGGTACCTACCAACAGCCGAAGGTGGGTCCATGTCAATCTTGGAAGAAATGAGTTCCCAACCTTTTACAACATTCTGAACCGGTCCCGACATCTTGAAGTCGTCGACGTACACTGCGAGCAGGAGTCGAAGTTTCGGATGCCAGAAAACTGAAGGCCAGGCTCCAGGGTAAACAAGACGGAAACCAAGGGACAAGAGAATGTCTTCACAGTGCTTCTCCCATAGACCCCCCGAATCCGGGTGGCCGTAAAGAGCAAGAATAAGCTGCACTACTGGATCGCTATACTTTGAGGCCCAACCTTTCGGCCAGCGATACTTTGGGAGGCGTACCCATGTCTTGATTCCCTTGTATAATGCCTGCGTATATGCCTGTCGCCCATCGGATTGTTGGGTGCAGTTACCAGGCATAGCTCCATAAGCATCGATGGCTTTGGCAGCTTCCATGGTGGAAGGGGCCGATCCAAGTTCAGCGAATAAGGCTTGCTCAGCATTTTCGTCTTTTACGTTGTTCCCCTGAAACACAGTCCTTCCCTTAAACTTGCGAAGAGGGTTTCCTTTTTGAAGTTCACTCCCTTTCTCAACACAGATTTCAAAGATTTTGCCAACATGGACCTTTTCACTTCTCCCCTTGGCTTCTTTGACCACCTGCGACCACTCACGCACAGTGTTGTAATCCCATGCGCCCTTGCTCTCAAGGTTGTGCCACTCCACGTCAATAGACTTTTGAGCATCGGCATTGCTTTCAATCTCCTTCCGCCCCACCGGTCTAGCAACCATAGCATGAATAACGGGGTGAAGGTGAGCTTGAAGAACTTTGCAACGATGTTGACCAATTTCGGGATTCGCAGAAAGTGCAGGCAAAACTACAACATCCAGCGCGTCCTCAACGGTCTCCTCTTTAGAGCGGTTCCCAACGCAAGGTGCAACAGGCATAAGAGGAATGCTTGAAAATTCATCTTCCAATCCTGCAGTGGTCGCCGGCCTAGCTTTGGAAGAAGAAGCTTCCGGGTCCTCGGAGACGGGCTCATCGGGGAAAGCCTTGCGAGCCTTCTCTCGCTCATCCTTGATAATGGCAAGTCGCCTTTGCTTTGTTGACATTGTTTTCCAAAGAAAAGGTGGAATACTGTCGGGTTTGCTCGATCCTGAATACCTCCGGGCTTTCACACCCCCCGCATCGTAATGAGCACCTCCATCTTTGGGAACAAAGGTGTCCTTGCTGGTCTTCAAATCGATGACTTTGACCATTTCTTCCGATGCGGGTCCCTTTTCGGGGGAATCTTTGATCAGCTTTCCGAGGTTTTCAGCGAGTTCCTGATCGTCAATGTCATCCTGGCCTGGCATCTCTGCCGGCAAATCCTCTTCCAAGAGCGGCGCATCTAATGCAGCTGGATCTGGCGTTTCAGGAGCGTATTCAAGTCCTGGCATTACGCCATTCATGTGCAATAAGTGCCGTTCGACCATTGGAAAAGAGAATTCACCATCCGGACATTTGATCTGATTCACTCTCAACGGAGAAATAGGTTGATCATAGTCCTTCTCCATCAAGTCTCGCAAAGGAACGACGAGAAATTCGTGACGCCAAAGAAAGTCAGGATGAATGGGATACCCCAGAAATATCCCAGCCCTGGAAGTAGGTTCAAACGTAACTTCAAAGGCTTGTTGGGTCGATTCCTCGGGCCAGGCCAAAAGTTGACTTGACATCCAAAAGGCAAATATGGTCCGGGAAAATCTTCTCCAAAACGTACCTTCCATGGTGAATGATAATCTGGGTGGTCCGTGATGTTATGCGCCATGCAATAGTGTTTGGCCGCATGTGGCCAATACGAATGATGCAAACCAGCTTGTTCCAGGTTGGTCCTCGTGCCCCCGATAATCGCCCTGACGTTCCTCTCAGCAATAGCATTAGTTTTGGAAATGTAGTTTGTACTTTGAACATGCTTCCATTCGAATTGATCCGCCGCTTTCACAAGTTCAGGAGCCCGATCACTGTAAAACACGTTCACGGTTTCCCCGGTGCGGACAAAGTGCTTCAATGCCATCACACACTGATGAGAGGTTTTCCGTGCTGCTGGGTAAACATAACGGAAATCAGTGGCAACATCTCGAACCACAAGTGCAACTCTAGATTGATCAATGCCGATTTCACGATCGTCTGAAGTAATGAGATGATCCGCCGTAAGGTGATCACCAAACTTCTTGGCCTCGACTTGAGTGGAACCTCCCTTTTGTCTTGATGGGTATTTGTGCATCTTCGCCCTGTTACAAGTCTCGCAAAAGGGGTTCTTGGGAGTGTGACACATCAAGTGCTGGAGTGAGGTCGCCTCATCACGCAAAGCTGCTTCACCGCGTTCGCGAGGGGCATCCTTCAAAATGGGTTTAGACACAAAATCGGAAGCGATGACCTTAGGCGCATCTTCAGAGGGAATGTCATGGCACTTTTCAATGACCTCACCTTCCGGTTGGCTAATGATGTCCTCAAGCAAGAAATCATCGTTCCCCAATTCATCCCCATCATCCTCATTAGTCACAAGCACCTCTTCAACAGCTTCTGGTTCCTCGTCAATGATTAGAACTTCATCCTCAATTTCAATGGGAGCTGATGGTAATGATGTAACCTTTGGAATGCTCTGTGACAAAGCTGGGACAGCATTTTGAGTCGCTGGGGGAATAAATGGAACATTGTCTTTGACCTCGAGCTTGATGCGTGAACCATCCGGAAGTCGGAAATAAGGTCTGCTGTGGGCTCTCCAAACGAAATCATATCCGTCCTTGAGGCATCTCATACCCACGGACAACACGGATGGAGCTTTGTCAAGAACATGTGGCCGAACAACACTATCGGTCTGTTGGATCTTGACCCTGGCCTGCTTGGTACCTGGAAAATTTCAGAGGTTGAGACGATTCGTAAATACACCCCATCTCCGCATCGGTTCCCGACAGCAAATCCTGAGAAGCTCCTGTATCTGCGATCCACGGAATGTGAGAAGAATCCATTGTCATACGAGCAACAGCAGCTTTCCCCCTTTTGGGGGAAGTCTCGGGCTTCTCTGGCTCGGCCGTTAGGCCTGCGGGGATGCAGAAATCACAGCCGAAATCAGAGTCGCATTGAATTTGCAAGAAGTCTTCGTGCCTTTGAGCAAATCCTTCACCATAGCTTCATGCATAGCGCCGACAAGAGTTGCGTCTGAAACAGCTCTCTCATCGAACTTCGGAATGAAATCAACAGGAAACTCATGTGCAAACCTTCTCGACGAGGCAGTGTAGGGCCAAAGCTTGCCGTCAGTCTCATAGTTAGAAATAGATGGGTAATCAGAGAATTGCACACACTTCTTGATACATGGCATACCCTGGAAAACATCGTGAGTCACACTAGGCAGGCAAGGATGCGAGGCGACCGAGTCGAGGGTCGCGGCGCACACCATCACCTGGAGGAGGCACACCGCAGCATTGCTGCCTTTTGACGATCGCGGAGACTTGAGGGACTGAGAACCCTTCGAATCTTTCGAATCTTGAGAAGAAGGCCTGCTACCCTTCTTCTTTTTCTTTTTCTCTCTCGGCGATGTCTTGGGGGTGTCTCCACTAGTGGTCTTCTCGGCCTTTGGGGCTGGAGCTGCCTTGGAAGTTGCGGGGTGCTGCCATGGGCAATCTTTCCCTCTCTCACATCTGTTCGCTTTGAAGAACTTGCACACCTGGGGCTTCGAACCAGGGGGACTCTGCGAACGATCCTTCCGCCCTTCTTGCCTTTCCCCTTACCTTTCGGTGCCTTAACATGTTCGAATCGGCAGTCTGAACCATAGGTGCACTGGCCAGTTTGAAATTTCACACATACACCCTTGGGGGTTCCAGGAACTGCAGGGTTGTTCGATGGCGTCCTGCCACGTCCCGTTGTGTTGCTTGACATAGCATCCCGCATGTGAACAAGCCGCTTCGGCTCCAAACAATTCCTCGATGCGTCAATCAGGAAATCTATAGGAGTGCTTTTCCGTCCCTTCCTCAGCCCGCTCATACTCATTGAGATCATGACTGAGAGGCCGAAACTTTCGAATCTGGCGGTGGAAGAGCGCTTCGAGGGTCTTCTCGTTCTGCTCGTTGCCCATTCCAGCGATGACCGTGTCCCATCTTGTCATGAAGTTCTTGAGGTCCTCGTTGATGAGCTGGACAGAGAGCAAGTCCTCAAAGTCGTAAATTGCACCATGTTTGATGTTCGTGCTGAAGTGCTTGTGAATCATCAAAAGAATTTGGCGCCCTCGCGTAGCGTTTCTCCTTTGCTTCTTGTTCTTTGAAAATATCGACTTGCCGCGCGAGGTCGCCCTCCAAGATGTTCGTCAACGCCGATGCCAGCTTTGCGTCAAGATGGACAAACATTCCTGAATCACGAAGGACTTCAACAGTTTGACCTGGGATCCAAGTTGCCTCAATCCACTCAAATGCCTTTTCGGGTTGGTCGGAAGTAGCAACAACAGCATCCCTAACTTTGATCCTCCAATTACGACGATACTGTTCGGGCTTCGGGAATCGGGGAATCTGAAGTCTGTCACCCTCCTTTACACGAACGCGTTCCGCTGTCGGATCGCTCGAATTACCTAAGTGCTTCAGTAGCTTTCGTCGAAAGGATTCATCCGATGCAGTCGAAGTTGATGAGGAAGATGACGAGGGAGAAGATGATGGATCTCGTCGCCGGCGTCGGCTACGGTCCTTCTTCTTTTTCTTCTTCTTCTTCTTTTTCTTGTCCTTGTCATTTCCACCATCACCATCATCGCAAGGCCAACCGTCTCCGGTAGCAGCATCGTCCACGGCCCCGGCGGGAACGGATCCGTCTTTGCCGCAGGGGTCGCTCCCGACCTTCGTCCAACTGTGCGAGGAAGCATTCGAAAGTCCGGGTGGAGATGCAGCCAAAGGAACGGTCGGGATAGCCAAGGCGGTAGCTGGTGCCTGCTGCACGGGAGGCGCAGGGGCTGAAGCAGGTTGAGCAGGCGGTTGCTGTTGATTCTGCATCATCTGCTCGACCATAGCCCTTAGCTCCCTGATCTGCTTCTCCTGCTCGCTGATCGGGTTCATGGCGTTTTGGCACTTCATCTCGGCTTCTCTTTCCGATTTCATGGTGTTCACACGCTGCTCCGCATTCATTTGAATCTCGCGTCTCATGGCCTCCGATTGGCTTTGAAGTCCGGCAATAATCTCACCATGCCTTGCCTCCGCCATCTGGGCGACCATGGGACCGGTGTCCTGATTCACGAACTGGTTGAATTGGGCATTGTTCTGGGTAGCGTTGATCTGCTGATAGTTCGTCACGTCCTGGCTGATCGTCATTGAAGGATCGAGGTGGACGTTTGCAACATGTTGGTTGAACTGATTCATGGACTGTTTCCCCTTGCGAGATCGGTCTGGGGGTCGTACATGACGATGTCACCATGCCGATGCCGATCTGATCCAACAGGTGAAGGAGATCGAGCACCAGACCGCCCAGTCCTCCCACGGTCACTCCGAGATCGAAGTGATTCGGGGCCCTGACTGCTCAGTGCCTGTCCCTTCCTGATGAGCTCCCTGGCCACTTGGGAGTTTGCTCGACTAGTCGGTTCATATTGCGAGGCGTCTTCATCGCCTGCGGGCTCATCAGGTGTGGGACGCACCTCGGAATGGGGTAGTCCAGGGTCGCCATCCATGGCGTACAACTCTGTACAAAGAGCCGCTTACGGCTGATAACCTATAGAACAGGTTAAACAACCGGGAAGGGTCACAAATGAACCCTGTACTCAGCGCGCTTTTTCCTTGAGCCATACGCAGTCGTAATGATGAGACTGCGCAAGTGAGACATTCATGCATTGGGGTTTTACATGGTTGATAAATACATCACGTTACAAACTACATATATATATATATATATGTGCATGTGTGTGCGTGTGATTACGTGTGCGGGCTTGCTTGCAGCATGAAAGCAAGCAAACACACAAAACATAGACATCATAGACCAAATAGATTTGTGATTGCCAGGCAACCAGAGTGACGAGGTCAACATTTAGCACACATGCATTCAAAATCGTGCTGAAACTTGGACGCGGCTCGTGACTCATCCATCCTGAGACTATTTGCATCATGAGGCCAAAGCACGGGCTGCTTGTTGTGTTGCATTTCAGGCGTGGGCCCCTCATGGTACTCAAGTCTGGGGTTCACGCGGAATCTGCAGCTCTCGGATCTGAGAAGCCTAAAAAAGCGGGCTGGAAAGAACCACATGGACAACCCTTGCATCCTTATACCCAGTATCGCGTAGTATCTGTTTGTTTCCCGCTGCATCGGTTTACCGTGTTCCCGGCCTGCAAGCAAAGTTACGGGACGGGCCCTTATGTAACGAAAAGCCCGAGAGTTTCTTTTTCAACCCATGTAATTACTTAGTGCAGCGAATAGGCCCAACCCTCAATTCCAACACCTTGTCAGTCAAAAAACAACAATGTTTACCTTTGAGCTTAAGTGCCGGGCGAACCCATGGCGGCTCCTTGTCGATGTTGTCTCCTGAGCCAAACTTTGGTCTAAATGATTCTAGAAAGCTTTCTGCACCAAAACCGGTCGTCGGCCAAAGCATATGCCTCACTTACACCTCGGGCAAGCCTTCTGCGCGTATGGTTCGAGGGCCCGGCGATTTCCCATATGGCAAACGTCGACGCTGCCTGGGAAGCCACCACATG
The DNA here is from genome assembly GCA_963377175.1 of Effrenium voratum. NCBI lineage: Eukaryota > Dinophyceae > Suessiales > Symbiodiniaceae > Effrenium > Effrenium voratum. The sequence continues at coordinate 746,062 of CAUJNA010000913.1, read as the reverse complement.
GAAAGGCTTCCTCCTCACCTGTGACCCGACTCATTGAACCCAACAAGCATGTCCAACAGATGACATACAATTGCTTTGCAGGCAGTGGTTAGCTCTGCATCTCCTGAAGGAACCATGCACATCTGGATATTTGTTGTTGAAGCAGCTTGCCATAGCTGCTTCATACACTGAGGAGCCTGCCAAATCTTTCCATCTCCCGCTTTAGGATCATTCGCGTGGTGGTGGCCTAAGCAAAACGTCGCGAGACACATGAGACATGTCCTGGACAAAGAGGCCATAAACAGCTCGCTTCACGACCGATGAGTATCTCTTCAAGACGCACAAATTCGTGTTCACGAACGGGCAGTTACCTGCCTCAGCCCCCGTCAATTAAAGAGTTTAGAGAGACCAAGACAAGGCTTGAACAGACCTACAACCCCTCAGTTTAAACGTTCTGTGTTCCAAACAATATGTGTGAAAGGGGAACCGCGCAATCCAACCTAACCAAGTACAAACACGGATTCCAATGATGCGGCATGCGCCGAGTTTTGCAAGAAAACAGAAGAAGTTCTTTAGCGAGCACACCAAACTCCAACATCCCCAAAAGCCCGTGGGCTAATCAATGGGCTTCGCTGTCTGGAAAGTTGGTGACAATTACTGCTTTTGTGTCAACTTCGTTTAGGCGGCGTCAAGAATGCCAAACGGCCCGCAGAACCGCAACTGCAGGATGATGTTTCAACGCTGGTGGCTTAAATCTTGGGGCCTAAACCCGGCAGCTTCAGACTTTGGCGAGAATCCTGGGTGGCAGGCACTGCAGCCACCGACAAACTCCTAGGCGAGGCTCGCCAGCGGGCGACATATGGCCCCTTCCCGCGACAAGAAAGTCGCAAAACTCATCCATGCTGTTGCACCAGCACGTGGCACTGCATAGCAGCACAGAGAGACCAACACTACGCTTGGACGGACCTACCATCATCTACAAAGAACTAATCTAGGATCTCAAACTTGGGGAATAAACTTGCCATGGGGAATAATTCACTCATGCCGAACACAATCTACAAACAACATAAGGGTAATCGCCTCAAACAACATCATGCTTGTGTCTAGCACAGAACACTAACACATAATTACTTTCCTCGATTAATGTAAAATACGGCCAAAGGTATGCGAGATGCTTCAGTCAACAGACTTGATATCTGATTCAACGACAACCAAGGCCGCCAATCCAATAAAACATCATCCTTCTTGCCGAAAAACTGGCAAATTTCCACCACAACTTGAGTTTGTTCAATTTCCTCTGCCAGTCTTGTGTATGGTTAGCTTTTTGACCCATGCAGCAGAGTCACACCCAAATTCGTGAAAGGTGAAACATGCTCACAAAAGGGGGGGCCAACGATGCCAGCCATCGGAGAAACAGGTTCTCCTCACCTTTGAGCTACTCACCTACCCTCATCTTCCCTCGGATTGGTGGTTTGGTGGTTAAGGGGGTGGTGTCCCTTTTACCCTTTACAAGAATTCGGGGTTCAAATCCCAAAACCACCAATCAATACCACCAATTGGAAAGTGATACCCTGCTCTGCACAACCCTCGGTTTCGGCGGATCCCAGATCAAGGCGCCAAAGTATTGGCCATCCCGGCCGCCGGCCGCCGCCCAGCGACGATAAGTCGGCTGAGTCTTGAGCCAATCGCGGCACGTGTGAAGCCCGGCTCCAGAAAGTGGATGCAGCGAAACAATGCGGCCCAGGCAAGTTCGACACTGAAAAAACTCACACAAATCCGGAAAACACAAGCAATCGTTCATCTACTCAATAGCCAGGAGGGTTGGATCTGGATTTTGCATTTCACTTAATAGCCGCTCTGTTTGAGGCCTTCTTCGCCAAAGCAGAGTCTGTTGATGCGTGCCCTAGGTTTCGGAAGGTTCTGGGCACTTTGTAGAACCTCACAGCAGCTATGAAAGGCCTCCAGGAATCCAAATTGAGCCCTTGCCTCCCAGCATCCCAGCTCATCTTCACTCCCGTACCTCCCTTCATTGGCGTCATCCTGATGCAACAATGCTTCTCAAGATGCAATCTGGCGAGCAAATGAACCTGCCAAATTCACAAAAGGCCCCCAACTGCAGCTGAAACACATGCTACTCCGTTGATTCGGGAAGTGACAGTCACCAAAGGCTTCTAGCAGCACCACTTCCACAAGCCCTGGCAAACCTAGAAAAGTCTAAGGATGTTTCTTTGTTTTCATTTTCTTGTTTAAACACTAGAAGCATCTCGGACAATACAACAAATATAAGCAAGTCTGAAAAAGTCTAAGGATTTGGGAGTCCTAACATCACAAACAAAAGCTTGTCTTTCTGCGGTTCTGTTTTAAACGCAGCAATGAGCGTATTAGCCTTGCATCCCTGTGACCAGCGAAGAGCAACATCACAGTGCCAGTCTGCACAGGAATCTGAGTAGATTCCAACCAACAAAAACACCCTAAATGAAGAGGTACAGAAGTGGGTTCCAAGAGCGAGAGCTCGGCCCAGCTTTTTGTGCGAGACGTGATGGCAGCTCAGTGGGGTGCAGCTTACTTCTGCTTGCTCCTTGACTTCCTTGGTGAGCAGTTGACTTCTGGCGACACCAGCCAGCATTGAACAACTACGCAGGAAAACTGCAGCACGTCGTGGCACATCACTCTGACACCCTGGCGGGCCTCGCTTACGAAGTTGAAGAAACACAGCTCACTGTCCACTCCCATTCCATCACACGCAGAAATCCAATGATCCAATCCATCTAGGACAATGCATCTAGGACACGTTGAAGTGCACCCAGCCCAGTTTCACTGAAAAACCTTCTGCACGCCACTGAAACTGTGTTGTTCAGGAACCGCACCATGGATAGTTGCCAACAATATGAACTCACAAGGGGTGTGTGTCTGTTCTCTGCGTATGCCCAATGCCCGTCCATGCCTGTCAATGTTCCTATTGCCATCGACATCTTGCTCAACAAAACCCGTCAGAATTCCCGCTCAACAGGCAGATACCACAGCCACTCAAGAATGAATATATAGGATCGCTTCACCCAACATGCAAGCCGGAATGCCCCTTGCTATCAAGGGAATCGGAATATGAAGGACCTGATGGCGCCAAGTCACGCTTCTTTGTCCTCCCGGATCATGGTGATAAGCAGCCTCAGTGCAAACCAGTCATCCGCGTGCGTGCATTGACCAAAGCGCTTCGAGCTTCCATTCCTCCTAAGTCTGATTGATTGTCGCGGTGTGTGTGGCCTTCCTGACAAGGAATGCAACAAGTCAACTAGAAAGCAGCTGAAGGTTGATGTTGGGATAGCCGGGAAGGTCAGGTCGCACAAATCCAACCGCCATCGGTCATTCCAAGCTGGCTGCCTGCAAAAATCATCGACATCTGGGTGTGCTTCATTGTTGGAGTTTGCCTTAGGCCCTGGGGGTTGTTGCATTGTCACGCGTGGTCACGCTGTTCAAGTTGGAAGCCGTGGATGAATATACAAACAGGCAAACAGGTCGTCCAAGAGTGTGGAAATAATTTAAGGCCATCAAATGCCTTCATGAAGCAGATTCCGCAGGAACAAGCTCACATAAGTTCCACCAAGCTAGGAAAGAATCGACCACCGCTGGGTTGCTCGCAACATCCCGAATGCAACCAGGCGGTGGCAAAGCGTCAATAGTTTCATGAATTCCTAAATGAGAACCATCACGAAACCATCTTCGTTTGCATCGCGTACAACCGCCGGGCAGCGTCAGCATCTCCACCCAAATGTCCCGTGCGCGGTCGATGCGGGAGAACGTGAGGCGCTGTTTCACCTAGCTCGCAGCCCCTTGGGCCCTTGCGGCTCTCTCTTTGACTCAGTTGCCCAAAGGACCTAAACGGTTAACCTTTTGGGATCATGACTAAAAATGGATCAAAAAGGGAAAACCGAAAGGTCAAAAAGTCAGCTTTGAATAACTGAGTTGAACAATCAAGTGTGGGAAGTTCTGTTCAACGTATGCACTCTCAATATCCTCAATGTGCCCGATGTACCACTCAACAAACACACAACAAGCCGGGAGTGCATTCGAGGCATCACAGGAGGGAACGTCAGCGGTGAATATGTCATGCTCCGCCGCAAACATGTCATTACCGCGTCAAATAGTTGAAATTTATTATTATTGTGCAAGGGTGGTGGGAGCTGTTACTTTTCAGTTGCCCACCTGCACACACACACACACACCTGCCTAAATCGCAAATGACTGTGAAATCATGATTCAGAAAACTTACATAAATTCAAGGAATCCAAAAGCACATTTCATCATGAGCAAGCCCGTTTTCCTGGCACGTGAGCTCGCTCGCAGTTGTACGAATATCACCTACCCGGAACAGTTGTTTGTCATAATGAATTTCAATGTGGAACACACTCAAACCAAATGGCAGTCATAAGTCCACACCTCAATCATTCCACCGAAGGGTCAGTTTCAATCCTTTTTACGGCAATTGAAAAATATAGAAACCAAAACAATATGTCAAACAGTTGCAACCAGCACGTGGCTATGGGTCAAAATCCCGTACCCCCAGTGAACATCCCAATCCCCACTAAAATAGGTTCTATAATGGGTGGTGAATTCACCGGCCCCAAAATGGGATCCGATTGGTTTTGAACCACAGCCATGTCAAAGCTGCTGGATTAGCAAGGTCTGAGGTCATCGCTCGGATGGTTTTCACCCACAGCCATTGGTTTGACCCACAGCCACATGTCAACAACAAAGCGCTTTTAGCAGTTCAGTGGAGATTTCAACCACTAAACCACAATAAGCAAAAATGACAACTGCTTCCCAACAACAACCATAAAAGGGCCTTGTTCTTCTCCACATAATTGATGATGAAGACCTCCGCCCGGGCAGGGTCGGGCTGCACGCTCAGCACCTCAGCCGGTTGTTTGGTTGCCCGTTTTTGTGCACTGGCTGAGCCCAGCCAAACAGAAACCCGTGGAATCCACGCATGTCTAGGTCCTCCAGTAGAGAGGTTAGAATAAGGGTACCCTATTCTTTTTCTGTAGTCTATGCTGGTAGGGGAACCCTCCCAACCAAAAAAGGTAAAAGGGCACTACTGAAGGACCTAGATGTTCAACGAAACGGATCCCAAAACAGGATATCGGATGTTGCCTGAATAGGACGCAAAAGGTACCCAACAATTCCAACTCCTAATGTTAGCTGTAACTAAGAATGATTCTGTGGACGACTTGCAACCCTCTTGGCCTATTCCTGAAGCGCGTCTTTAAAGGAAAGTCTGTTTCGTGAAAATGCTTCAATGGCGTAGCACGAACCTTAGCCATCTGAGAGGGGCCCTGTCCAGGAATGCAACAAGTCTATTTGGACATAAGCTTGGACAATTGCAGTCGGCTCATACTGATTCATGTGCTTGTCAAGTTGCCTTCTCTGACATCTTCACGCCAAAGCGGGTGACTTGTGGCTTTTGAGTGTTGGCGAAGAACTGGGGCAACCAACCAGAAGTAAATCGAATATATTTTGCGACATTGTCACATCCCTTGAATGAGCAAGTGCTCCTGAATAACACTTCGATTGCCTTAAGCCAGCTTGACAGCCAAGGGCACGATTGACAGCCTTTTCGGCAATGATTGACAGCTTAGCGGGGAAACGCTTCATCTCTCCCCCGCACGCCTTCAACAGGTCCACCTCCAAGGCAGGATCTCCGCCCTTGTTGCAGTGCGACTCATCGGGGTAGATGCACAGGGAGTAGCGCTTCTGGTCCGGGGGTCCTTTTCCACTCAAACTTTGGAAGTCGGCGCTCCTCTGTTCCGAATATGAATCGGGGGTACCCTCAATACGAACTGAGACCGAAGTTGAGCCCGGCCATGCACTGGACATGCCCTGACGCGTGATAACTCTCGTTGTTGATCTTGCAATCTACACGTCCAGTGCTGGTTTCTGTGTTTGCCGGCCATTGTTTCAGCGGGGCTCCCCAAGTTCAGCGTCGTTTGGCAAAACAAGCCATTGTTGCACTGTTGGCTGAGTGCCCGGTTGCTTTAGGCCCTTGGCCGGTCAAGCTAGGGCGGAAATGAAACTGATTCACGCGACGTGATGCCTTGAAAGTTGATGCTGTTCGCTGGCGGGGCAACTGCCATTCAACTTGACCCAGCCTTTGTAAGTTGATGGTTTGCTTGTTGATGTGCAGGTTCGCTCTTGGTGGGGTATTAGGAGGGTGTGTTATGCAAAAACAGTCCGCAGGACCTGCTCTCTCACACTCCAGAACAAACCCGCTCCTCGCACAGCAATCCACACTTGGTCACGGCTTCCCCAGGAGCCAAATTGGTCCAACGGTCCTTCAAGGCAGGGTGATGCAAAGCCAAAAGCAACTTGGAGATTGCTGATTCCGAGAGTCTGGTCCACCTTGCCCCGACATTGCCTGCACTAGCAGTTCCCTTTGCCGCCCAAACCAGTTGAGCCCCAAGCGAGCCCAACCTTCCATTCGGTTAAGACCCCTGGAAAAATTAAATAAAATATTTCCCTTTAAAACCAACAGGGGAGTTTTTTTCCTAAAAGAAAGCACTTCAGCAAATGGAAGCAACCTTTGAGTCGCCTTTGAGCACCCCCCTGTTGCTCAGGAAACCTGGGGCCCCTGTCCTGCGCAGCCCTTGGCAAAGAGCTCCACCTCAGGAAGCCACACTGCATTCGACTGAGCGCCTCATTCTTGGGCCATGGTCGCCCTCAGGCTCCAGTTGAAGGTCTAATCTCCAGTCGTTTCAACCCGAATAAATCCCCCATTTGCATTCTATTCGCCATCCATAAGCCAGCGCTCAACGCCAAACATATATGGCCCAGGGGCACCTCTTACTTTTTTTGAAATGTGCAGGAGCTACCTCGAAGTTACAATCCTCCATGCCACTGTCATACGCGTTAACTCAGGAACAAAAAAAACAAAACAATTCTGGCATTGAAAATATCTAATAGCAACTGACTCATCACAATGAACAAATCCTGGAAGGTAGCATCGGTCAAAGCCATTGACAAGACCAATGGACAATGGATGATGCAAACCCGCCTTGGACAGCTCCTTTTGAGGTGGAGCGTCCTGCGCAGAAAGCGATAATCAAAAAACACCAAGCAAGGCTGCCAACAGGTTGTGCCCCAATGCAACTGCAAGGGGAAACATTAGAGGTTGACAACCCTAATCCGAAATGGGCAACAAGCATAGTGTGTTGACTACCCCGCTGCGCAAGCAGTGTGGCATAGTATTCCAAAATCTTGCTTGCCATTGGCCTGCAACATTTCATGCGGGGCCGCTTTCCCGCCGTCACTTCAATTCAAGCTTCTAGAAGAGCAGACTACCTCTGGAAACAACTGGATCATGGATGAGCAAAACATAATGAATGGAGCAGTCACATGTTGCATCATGTTGCTCCATTGTAATGCGATCACAAACGAGCTCGCTTACACATCCTCGAGCCCATCCCTTCGTGTAATTGTTGTTGGTAGCCTCCTTAATCATTATCTGCGCGGGGGGATGGATTGAACTTCCTGTTGCGCCGAAGTGTGGGAGAGAATGTCCCAGGAAGCAACTGCATGGTCCAGCCAAACCTCAAAATCACTTCAAGGCAGTGATGAAACAAAAATGGTCAAACATGGCTTAAACATACGGACCAAAACAAAAGAACTAATCGTGATCGCGAAAGAATCTTCTTCTTTTTATGCTGCCGCTGCCATCAACCCCAGCCTTGGCAACGCCCTCCTCACGGGAGCCGCGAGCACGCTCGTTGGCCTGAGCCTGGCGTTGAAGGACCCTCTCAAGACTTAGTAGCTCAAGCGACCCATTTACAAACACACCCACACAAAAACACACACCTCGTGCAGCAAAAAGAGCCGGGACCAGCGATAAAACGCGCATCATGCACCAAAAAGAGCCTGGAACGCGGAGGGGCGTATGTAGCCTTTCTCGGCAACGGGACATGTCTTGTGGCTTTCATACAAGTCTCCAGGGAAAGCCGGGGGGTGCCCTACTCTACGACTGCCCCCTTCTTTGCCTCAGGCAACAGCCCGGGTGGTTGAATCGAGCCGCCTTCTGGAGCTGGGAGCGCAGCAGCATGTCTGTCTCACGGCCTCGTCAACCGAATGCTGCCAATGTCAGGATCTGGCAGACAATCAGCTGATGCTGGATACAACAGAGTTACATTTACGTACATAAACAGAAACCCTCTATATATATATATATATATATACACATCTATGTGTGGATGCACACCCGCGGGCGCCTACTTTCGCCATCACTCAACCACGACTGGGTGGGGTGATGGCGTCCGTACCGCCACCACGTTCAGGTAGTGTCGACAGGAGGGTGGCAATGGAATACGCAGCCCACTCCACCACCAGGTAGTTTTGACACATGGGGGAGGTGGGGTGGGTGGGTAGGCAATGGGTGGGTGGGTAGGTAATGGGTGGGTGGGTAGGCAATGGTGCACGCAGTCCACTCGGCAGCCTTGGCACGGAGGGGCGGGGTGCAAAGGGTCCACGTTTAGGGAGGGCCTTGACGAGCCTTGCAAAATTACAGGCTGGCTTGCAGCAGTGGTCATTGCGTGCTGTAGCTGGGCTGAAAAGGCACTAAGCTCTTACTGGCCCATCTGGAAGGAAGATTGTACTTTTCGCTTTGGTGTGAGGCAATGTGTGATCCCCTGCTCGCTTGCTTGTCGCGGCGCTTGCTCGTCCCCCGCTTGCTTGTTGTTGAACGCCGGCTTGGAAAGCAACTATGCTCAAGCGAATTGATCCTCGTGCCGAACATTTAACATCCTTCTCGTGATTGCCAGGTACCAAACGAGCCCGCAACGGCTGCGGCAGTCTTGCTGACTGCACGACATCTGCCCAGACACTTCAGTCAATCCGCTCGTGGTGTTCTCCAAGCCACCTGCAACTCGCGAGGGGTCCCATTGTGCCATTGGCTTATCAAAAGCAATGGCTAGGCTGGCTTTCCGGCACCCATGGTGGACTTGGGCGCCAGCTCATGTCCACATCTTGCAAAAGGCCCTTCTCCATGCCCTCATCCGTGTCCAGGTGGATGCTGAGCCTGGTGTCGCGCTAAACAAGGGCCACAGTCTCAAATCTTAAGCCTTGCTTCTTGCGCAGTTCAAAGGGGTGTACGTACATGATCAGGGCAGCCAGCCCGCATGGGAAAGGAAAAGAAGCTGGCAAATCAAGGAAAGCCGGTGCCTTACGCGAGGGTTCAAGAGGCCCTTGGTCTTCTGCTTCATGGAAAACACCTTCTCCCTGCCCAGGTCTTCGCTATTCAATAGGTCCTGGCGCTGGCAGCTTTGCTTTTTGGAACTCTACCAGCTGAGAGTACGCCTTCCAATGGTGGATGCCGCCCCAAAAGTGCCTGATATAAGACATTACTTATGTTGGCCCTGAGTCAGTCTGAGGAACCTGGACTTGTGACAACCCAGAATACTTTCGCCCGTCCAGGAAGAAGGGCGGGAGAGACATGGGGAGCTGTCCGAGCTTCGCAAATGGCAGTGCTTGCGGGTTGCCTTCCCATGGCAACCCCCGGCAACAGCCAAGACTAACAAATGGACCAAGGAGGGTGCTGCACAAAATAATTAGCACGTCATGCAAGCTAGAACTCAACAGCTGACGCCCGTTTAGCGTCCTGCAGCAGTTGGGTCTTCGGCCCAGCGACCCTTTGCAGGGGTCACTTCTAGCTTTGGTGTGCCATCACGAGTTGTAATGTCATGGCCGACGCTCTGCAGCGCTGCAGATGCCAAGCGGGAAGCCACTTCTATGCTATTATCTTTGAAAGAAAACACATGGCCACCAGCTACTATATGCACATTCTATGTTTGCACAATATATAGATAAATATTGCAACGAGTATGCGCATGTGACTGACCGTTGGCAAATCGCATTCCATCCAACGGATGGCGACGTCCTTTTTTAACTCATGCCAACCCAGCGCTGGCAAATCCTGGCCATCCTGATCTTTATTAATTATGTCGGCCTCCTGTGTGTATTGATGGCGCTGTCCCACAAATAAAACAAACGCCTGCGACATCTCAGTAACCCCTGGATTTCTGCGCAACTGCATGGCCCCCGGTCCCCCAAAAACAAAAACAGTGCCCTTGCATACGTTTGTCCAGTGGGCACAGGAGAAAAATAATGGAGTGGGGATGCTGCCAGTATAACTCTTGGTCCACGTGAATCCACTGGACAATGTGTGGTTGCTGTTCCTTTTTTCAGCTGGTTTGGGGCCCGTGGACACAAAAACTGTGAACATCTTGAAGCCGCTCCTTCATGGGATCAAACTTCACGCTTGCCAGAGACCGCCGCTCTCGCACGTCCCAAAGCCTGGGTACATGCCGTTACGGAGCGCAGCACCGCAAAGTCAGAAACTGCCTGTCCTTGAATGTGGGTCTTGCTGTACCAAGACGATTGCTGCAGCAAAGTAGATTCAACTTTGCTCAACATAAACACCAAGCTTTTGTCAACATACTGGAATTGCTCCACTCGGGAAATGCCTCAGAACGGTGTGAGACATGGGAACCACCCCCACTGGTGTTGGCCATCCATGAAATTGCTCAAGGACTACCGTCAAGTCCTCGCAAGAAATTGGCCTGTCTTTCACCGGCGCTTACAACAATGGCTCATGCCCCATTTTCACAAAGGGCTCAGGTTCCGTGAAGCCCCATGCCTGTGCCCTCCAGCCAGGTTGCTCCACCACCACAGTGTCAGTGCCCTGCTCCACCAGGATGCTCAACGACTCGTGGTACACTGCCTTGGAGTTCTCGCCTGTCTGGACACACCTCGCACTTTGGCAGCGGCAAGCAGCCAGGAGAATTATGTGGGAGGGCTTGGGCCTTGCTGTGCTGCTCCACTGATTGCCGGACGTGTCTTGCTTCGCCGTGCTGTCCTCTAGTGTTGGGATAAATGCAATGTTGGTCTATGGTGTCCTCCTTGAAGTGCCTTGCTACAGGGGCCTACAAACAAATCACAAATTGTGTCCTCGAGCGATTCCCTCAGCAGCCTGCTTTGCCCCAGCGTTAGATCATATTATACATGGCTGATAGTCCGTGCTATACATCTTTGCAAAGGCGAACACTATATCAAAATCTATCAAGCAATGTTTTTACCCCTTCACAAGTCGGGCTTTAACCGAAACCATGCTTGTAGAAGTGAGCCCAGGAACCCCTTCGGCTGCGGGTCTATGCGCCCAAGGTGCTCAAGGCCCGCGGTAATGCGCACACAAACGTTGCTCTTGGCCTTGCCGCCTGTGAACCTCAGCTTTGAGGCCAAGTCTCTCTGGAGCCTCTGGTGACTCTGGTGGTTTAGGCTGCTTGGAGTTTAGGGACCTTCTCATTCCCGAGAAGACACCAATGAGAACCACCAATTCGAGGAAGTTAACAACAAATATTGACTAACCTTCATTCCTGCAAAGACAAAAGCGAGCTTTGCCAACAACCGTCTGTCTGGATCAAAGCAGAGTTGGCAGCATGGCATTTCATATTGCTTGAACTCACCTGGACCTCCCTTTGAAGGCATCCGAATCCCGCAAACACCCAACAAAAACACGCGCACAATGCCCTGGCACTCCGGGAAACCGTACACATTTCCCACCAGGCCTGCTAACCTTCCATCCATGCGAAAATGCTGCGCCCTAGGAGGGCACGTCTCAGGCAAGACATTCTCGCCACGCCGCAAAGCTTCGTGCACGACAATCATGAGCTCAAAGTCGTCGAATTTGTCGACACCTTGGGCTTGCAAGAAGGCAGTTCCGGTGTCGGGAGATTGCAATGGAAACAACAAAGCGGAGACAGGAGTTCTGGAGCCAATGCTGCAATGCTGCCACCCAACCACCTACGCCACAAAGATGTCGAAAACTATTTCGATGCAAACATTGTCGGAATGATCCGAACATGCATGCCATGGACTGAAGTGAGTACTCCTCTAGCCTGTTGAGTACATGCTCAGTTCCTGGCAGGCAAAGTGTACAAAAACAATGAAAGTATGATTGTGTTTCAGCGAGAGTGGTTTTTGAATGACGTGTGCTCTTTGCTGGCCTCTGTTGAAGAATCCCCGGCTCGGACGAGCCTACATGTACAAACCCGAAGCACGCCATTTTGCAAGTAGCCATGGTTAAGATCAGCTGCTCCACGACGGAAGCAAGGAACGTCCAAGCAAACCAAGAGACGTCAACGAGTGTCTCAAACCACCGACCGTTCTCCAAGCCTTCACCCGTCAAAAATCAATAAACACACGCTCACCAGAAGCTCCGTCTCAAAGGGACTCCCATTTTCAACTAAGTTGTAGGGCCGTATAAGTAGGAAAACAAGTGGTTGCAGCCCCTCTTGGAGATGACCCGTGGGGGTCGCATTTGTCAAAAACACCTGTGCTCCTGATGTCACCCCCAGCCTGTATTTCTCAGGCATCTCTTGATGCACCCGCAGTCGCGCATGCGGCAGTTCCGGCACCTGGGAGGCCCACTCCCGTGCAACAATTTGGTTGTTGTGTTGGTGGGAGAGTGTCGGTGTGGCTGTGGTTCGGCGAATGGGTTGGCTTGGCTGGTTGTGGGTGGGTGGGTGGTGCGGGTTGCGGCTGGCTGGCTGGCTGGGCTGGGCTGGGCTGGGCTGGGCTGGGCTGGGCTGGCAGGCTGGCTGGTGGGTCAGTTGGTGGGTTGGTGGGTTGCTTGGTTGGTGGGGTGATTGGGTTGCTTGCTTGCTTAGCTGGTTGATACTTGTCTTGCGATTTCCTTCACACAAGCATTCACAAGGGGAGGCCTCTTCCGAGGGAAGCGCAAGCCTTCCCCTATACAATCAAATTCAGAAAACCAATCACTGTTGAGTGTCGCAGTGATTTGTTGCTCCTGCTGTGCTCCGTTGCTGCACCTGCCCACCATGCGCTGCTGGCAAGCTGACAATTTTGACAATGTTCCATGGATTCCCTCGTTCCGGCAGGATCGGTCATCATGGCTTTGTCTAGGCGCCCCACCAAATGTTGGCCCCTGACCAACAAAACTTTGGTTGAATTCGGATTCCTTACTTGCCGGGGGACCTGGCCTAGACAGAATTTCTCAATGGGCCCGTGCAAGCGGCCGCTGCAGGGTGTCCAAAGCCGTTCCTATGCGTTACTTGTTCTGATGCATCCCCAATGCGTATTGTGCTGATTTGGGTAGGTATGGGTTGTGGCTTCCCCATTCGTTGGCTTGTGAAGACAAGCATTGCATGGATTTGGACATCCTGTCTCGTGGACCCCTACAATGTCACGCCAAGCACTGATCAAAAGCACTGATCAAACGCACATGGGTAACCACTGTGTCCCGACCATAATATTCGAGAACAATCGATCTGAATCAATTTCAGCGACATGCTTCACCTGCAGCCAAAGGGGCTTCCAAAGACCGCAAATGGCGCAAATCCCCACAAGGGCGCCACCCATCCTCGGCTGAGCTAAACAGCCCGCTCGTGCAACAATATGCTCCCCAGTCCTCCAGAACTCGGAAATGATCTCCTCATTTGCCTAGACGGACGTCGTGCCTTAGCCTGCATGGCATCTGTTAGGACACCCATCCAGGAATCCACAAGCACAATGGGTCAAAAATCAGGGCACCGCACTGCATTGCATAACCAGCTCGATCAATGTTGCATTAAAAGGGGGGGGTGCCACTAATCTGAAACACATGCAAAACCACGCTGGAAATTACATAAATGTTATGTTATTATAATGTATGTAAATGTATGTCATGTGTCCCTTCTGGGGGTCATCGTCTGCGGATGTTCCAAGTCGTCACGGGTTGGCAGTGCAAACGGAGGGCTGAAGCTTGAACAAGCACACCAAGCACCATTGTTCGTACTCGGGCAGTTGCCATATTATGTTCTTAACTGCCTATTGTGACGGTTGAGATCGCAGAATTACCAGTAGGGCCAGTGAGAAAACCACTCATCCCATAACCTGGGTGCACGCAAATGTACCCAGCGTCCAGCATATCTTTCCGCCAGTGCCTGGTCAACATGCTTTTGCTAGCTTGTCACACGGCTTCCAAAGCTTGGGCGCAGCAAAGCCCCAAAACACGTGCCCGTGAGCGGAACAAGGAATTCGTTAGTAATTATGCTTTGCCAACACGCATTGAATGGACATTCTTTGTGGATAACGGGCACTCAAAAGAATCATACACATGCTCCCTGAGACCCATTGAGGAATCCTCCTTGAGCCTGTCTTGAAACATGTTGCAAAAGCACATGCGTCGTGCCCCTGGGTAAAAGCGGCTATGGGGGCACATTCTCCCCCAGACCCAAAACCCATGGACAAAAAAATGGCACTTGAATTTACATGCCACAACCACTCGAAACAGAGGCTACCACTGGAGGGCCGGAGTGTGGTGCTTTCCTCTTCTGGGACCCTGCGTTTCGCTGAGCATCATCAGCATGGAGCCGCCCTCCATGAAGCCGCCGAAGCCAAAGACGGAGCGCATCAACAGGCCGATCATCTCGGCACTCACCCATCTCTCTCGAACGGCTCACTTGCCCAAGGGAGAAAGCAACTGAGAACCATTTGGGGCCACTACTGAGACTAGGCCAAAACTGAAAAACCGAAATGTCAAAGGTCGGCTGTGGCCACATGAGAGCACATTGACAGGTTTCATCAGACCTGCACGTGCGGCCACATCAAGCAATCGTTGTCGGAGTCATCCTGCAAAACGCCACCTAGCCTCCACAGCCACACCAAACCGGGAGACTCAAACGAATTTGCCTCAAGAACGCTACACAGTTCTCCCTGGAACTAACGTTCAGTCCGAGGGCTTCTTTAAATACCGGCTCACCTGTCATTTCAAACCACAACATTGTTTGTTGAGTCATGCTGCTTACATGATGCCTGCCAACTCAAATATCTTATCCAAGCATTGTGCACTACGCGTTCTTGACCAACTCTTCAAATTGCAGGCTAAGCGGCAATGATGCAAAGAATCAGCAAAAAACACCGCTGGCTGAAATGGAAGAACGCTCGTGCGCAAAATCGCACTTGAGCCAAACAATGCCAAACAGGCATGTAGCGACCCTCGTGGTGGACAGGAATTCTCGAGCAAGTGGGCACGTAAGTCAGTGTGTCCCTAAACGCGGGATTTCCTCCAAACAAATGAATCCGCAGCCCAATGCCGAACAAGGTGCTGCAGGAAGTGAGCACATTGTCAGCTATGACAAAAACAAAGCAGTGGCGGGCACATCGTTGGCAATTCCATGCAGAGGCCAGCTGGACTCAGCTAGACCAAAACAGCAAATATCTAACGGAAAAAGGCAAAAAACAAATCCACCCTAGCTGCCCTGTGACCATTCTTTCCTATAACAAACAAGCTGGGACGCAGTGCAAAAAGCCCAGCATGCGTGGCCCGCACAGTGCGCGCCTGGCGCACGCTAGCCTGAATGGCATTCGGAAAACGGCGCCCTTGTACGACCTTTCCGGACTGGACCAGCAAAACTGGCTGCATCTGCAAATTTGACAATATGTCCAAACCTGAAATAAGGGAGCCCCAAATACAGGATCTTTGCCATGTTAAGCTCGTTTTACCCTCAGGTGAGCTGGCCATAAACCATGCAATTGCATGCATTGACATCGCCTGATCAAGCACAGCGCAAAGCAGCGACAGGGAAAACATGACTCCTTGTTTTGTACGGATTTTCTCGGAAGGTCAAAAGCAAAAATGAATGATGCCGCTGGACAAGAGCAGCTACCTTCAAACAAATGCCCTGGGTCTGGGGATGGTTCCCTACAATAAAGGGTCGCGTTCAGTTGAGCAGTTCTTCACGAAAATTCATGACACTCTTTCAGTAGCCTTCAAAAGTACTGATCTGGTTTGGCCTCTGAACGGGAGAGCCCCTGAAAGGGGAGAAGTTTCTTTTGCGTCCCATTTCAAAACCCAACAAAAAAATGAGTAAAGGGGGGGGGAGGAGTTTCTTCGGCGGCCCATTCAGAACCCCCCAAAAAAGGAGTATACCCTCAATACAAGCACGGCCTGGGCACCGCATGCGGTTTCCTTGCCATGTCTCCTTGCGGCGCCCTCCCCGGCCTCAGCCTCCGGGGCCCGTAGCAGCCTCCAGGTCACCGATCCGGGCCTGGAGCTGTTCGAGTCGAACTCGATCTGGTCTCCGCCGGGAGAAGCTGGGCGCCCCACCGGCCGACGCCGTCGGACAGCAGCTCAACCTCAGGGCTTAAACAAGGCATGCGGTGGATGTAGGTTCATTGGACTGCTCAGGGCCGAGGCCGGGTGTTTCCCGCTTTGCTATAACTTGCATTTGCTTAATGCATCGTGAGCAATGCCTGAGATGCAAGTGCGCTCAGGGTCGTGTTGTTCAACTTGCTTTTGATTCAGCTGAGGGATTGCATGGCTGCCCAACCAGGACTTTGGGGGGAAGGATTGGACTTGGGGGGCAACGATTCACGCTAACAAACCGGCTTCGTGGACCGCTATGACCGCACGCGCGCGCAGCTGCAGCAAAAAACACGGACCAAGGTCAGCCCTTCACGCATTTGCCAGGCGACAATTCAGCCAAAACACATACAAGACATTCTCTATGTTGTTCAGCCGCATTTGGCATACTATGCTTCCTATGCTGGAGTCCAGCGCTTGACCGAGGCCATCGCACATGTTTGGCCAACAGTCCCTTGACCCCACCCCTCAGCTCAAGGCCTTGTAGAGGCTGCCGGCCTGGCTCGCAGCACGTGAACTGCAGGGCCTGCTTTGAGATGACCGGCGAGTTCAAAAACCACACGTGGCCGCCCATCAAAAAGTGGTCGTTCTCTGGGCCCCAATCTTTCCAAATTTGTTAACCGTGCACTCTCAAGGCAAGGACCACCCTCGCCTCAGCCTGAGGAACCAATAGCGTGGCAGCAGCATTCCACGGGAATCCCTCAAAATGGAACGGTCTGGGTGTGGTGTATTTGTATTGAAGAAAGAGGATCCCATTTTCAGCTTCCAAAACGGTTCACAACTCATTGCCAGTGCTGCCTCAAACGCGACCCCCGGCCTAACCCACTCCAAATCCCAACTTGATCCGTGCGAAAATGGCAAACCGCCATTTGACCTTGGCTTATGGAGCTACACAGCTTGCCTGCTACGAAGAAACAACTCAACAACGCCACTGGCAAGCCCAATTCGCAGAAACAACAACAGTATATACAAACACTTATATTATCTTTATGTTCATAAAGCTGGTTGGCAAAGGGAGTAAACTTGCACAACTATTACTTCTCGCAAATAGATTGCAGAAGTTGCCTAGGACGACTGTAGCCTTAGGTTGGCCCTTTCTAAGTCTCCAGAAAGTCAGGGCTGTCCGTGTTCAAAGGGGCAGGATCCGCGTCCAATCTGCCAACCGGTGCCCCGGGCCTTGCCCTTGTCCTCGTGCCGGCCAATTGTCCTGCGCCAGGCAGCAATCGCCATTGGCAGTTGGCAAAGCACACATGGCTGGCTCAGTGCACGTGGCGTTGCATGGTTTGTCAAAACAGCCGCCCCTGCCAAAGTCAGCAGAGTCGCTAATTAGATGCCGAATTCGTGTCAGCCGCCCAAGGCTGGCAGTGGGATACCTCTGTGCCAAAGATCACCCCAATCCCTTCGGAGAAAGCTCAAGAACATGACAAGCCAGAATTGTTGGCTGCTGTTCATGTGCCATTGACCTTCAGTAGATGGACAAATTAATCAAACCCCCAACAAATGTGGCGCACACCCCCCCGCACGAAAAACAAGCGCTTTTCATGTTATCCGGGTTTGATGTAATTCGTCCACCCAGCCTCACCCTCCAAACGGGCAATAACATTGAAATTGGGAGGGGGGCGGCGGCGAGGGGGGGCGTTACAACTGTAAGGGTTTGAGTCATTCGTCCACCTACGGTTGGAGTCAATGAAGAATGCCTGAACAAAACCCTGCCCCTGCCCACGATCAGTTTGATACCGCTCTCGGCACCAAGTGATCATCCAAGCTTGCTCATTTTGACCCTTTACGCACATGAAAGCCACAACTGCCAAGCTTCACATCTACCCGCAGGTTGTACATCACTGCTCGTAGGTCGCGAACATGAATCATTGTCATGTTTCTTCAACGGACAAGGTGATCAATGGTGATCGAGTCATGTCAACCGCCCGATGGCTGCACCCCACCCCTGTCCAGTTCCGGCCATGGCCCTTGTCGTCAGGACCCATGAGCTGGTGACTCGGCGGTTGGGTACAGCGGGTCGGTTTGCGGATTGAATGGCAATGGGACGGGTCACTCTGAACAGGGTGGCTTGCAAGCCCACTTCCGTGCTTGAAATTGCTTGATGCTTCTTCGTCCAATTCTGACTCTCTGGGTGCGACCCTCAAATATCGCAGGGTGGATCCGAGAGGACCACATGAGCTTCACGGTCTCCCAAGGCTCTGCTTCAAGTACGACATGTTTGTTTGTGAGGCTGGCTGGGGGCACGTGGAAGACCTGCCCATGTCATGCCACATAACATGTTGAGTTCCTGTAAGAGTTTGGCTGCACGCTAAACCGCATTGACTATCATGGGACAATACGTGCGCCCAGCGTTGAATGGGCAGATGGCCAAGAAAGGAAGATGAGACACAATGAGACACACGCCTGCCAAATGCCTGCAATATCCTTTCTTACGAAATCGTTTGAACGCAGGCCTGGCATGCCTTGAGCTAAACCAGAACCGTGCAGCATTGCGCAAAGAACATGCACTTCTTATTATATATACCCTGGGCCCCAGGCCCTGGGGTTCAAAACAAAGGGGGTCCATATAACCACCATTGTTTACCTAAGGATTGTCATCATCCAAATTGGGTCAACCATTCCTTTAATGGGGGTTGAACCCTAGGGCACATATATAATTGAATTAATATACTTCACCTGGGACATAGGCATAATACGTGCAGACTTTGCACGTCCGAGGCGGGGGCCGCTGGAAGGGGTTCCCGTCCCTGCAGCTGGGGTAGAGGGTCCTCTTCCAGCCTAGGCCAGCGGCGCAAAAGAAACTCCGCAAAACCTGAGGCGCTTGGGGCCGGCGCTGCCATCCTCAAGGATCTGGAAGCTGTCCCACTCCTGGCTGACTTTCATCTTGAACCCTTCCGAACCCCGCTCACAGCGTACCCATTTTGAACTCAAAGGTACTTTGTTTGAAGCCCTGCAGCCAGAAGGCAGACCCTTTCACATCCAGCTTACACGCATAAGTCACACAAGCACAAGCTCATGGCACGTCATGATTTCTAAGGTGCTCTAAGTGCCTGCGGTATGTGGCTCGACCGCAATCTGCCGAGTATGCAACGAACACTTCAGTCCTGCTGGCTCAAAGGGACGACGAAGAAGAAGTGACTGCCGTCCCATCTCCTGGACATGAAAAACATGATGCAATGCCCAGACGCTGCTTGACACTGTGTTGTGCAAGGAGCCCCTGGCATGCAAGAAACAAGTCGGAATATTCTTTGTAAACTTTCAAAGAACGGGGAAACTATGGGCGAGGAAATTTCAAAGTCACCTACTGCGACGCCAAACCTGTATGTGGCCTGAGCTGCTTTGGAGGACAAAGGGGTGGGCGGGCAAGACGAAGCATGACAAAGCCTTCTGGCTGTGTCATCTGAGCCATCTAGACCGCGGGTGTGGACTGTTTCCGAGCTATTGGTGGTGCTTAAAAACGAGGTTCAAGCGGCGATCCAAACAAGTTCAAGGCTACATGTCAACTCTGTCTTAACCACAAGCTTGATAGTGTTGATAACCTAAAGAACGGGTGTCTTGACCAACTGCACAAAATTCCCAACCCTGTAAATGTACGTGTTTGGGTCTGCGCAAGGAGCCTCAAACACAAATGCCTGTCCGTTCCCAAAATTATGGCAGGCTGACATGTCATCTCCCTTGAAGTCGTTCCAAGTCCTGAGCACCGTGCGTCGTCCAGCATCTCATGCCGTGACTGTGGCCGACAGCAGCCCAACAAGAGGAATTATTGTTCTTTTCGGGGTTGAATTGCTTGGGATATCGACCTCGTTGGCCAGGAATCCCAGTTGCCAACTGACCAGCAGACCAACCCAATGCAACAAACTCTGTGCATCTGAAGCCCGTGCCCGGCAATGGTGTAGCGCTTCACACTGAAGTTGAAGCACCTGGGCAACCAGAGCGCTGCGATGGTGTCTGGACTGGGTGATTCTGGTCCTGTAAAACAATTTCAGGACAGACCTCATCACCTAGCTGAAGAGTTGAGCTGCTCAACAAAGAATGCCCGAGAGTTGATGTTTCTGGCAGCTTGCAACTGGTCAGTGCGAGAGTTAGGAGCTTGTAAGGCACAGCTGCAAGCATTCATCCGCATGCACACATGTGCACGTTCGCACGCACACCTCACGCTTGTTGGCAGACCAGATTTGCATGTCAGCAAGAAGCAAAACCGGGCCATCCTCATATCACGCAACGTATAAACAAGGCTCGCAATTCTTTGGGTGCATGTTCAAAGAGTCAGTGCAAACTGTGCCGCCAAGCCTCGCGGCCTTCTCTACCCATGAGGGCGACGCAAAGAAAAGAACATGATACTGAATACTAGATAATTCTATTTGCAGCCTCTGGCACCTCCAGCTTTGCGGGAGTCTCACACCCGGAAAGCTAAGTGTAAGCAGCTAAGCACGAGCCAACCCTAGTATAGTAATACCGTTGCTTGGCATAGTCGCGTGTAGTCGCATCCCTTGCACGGAATGAAGCAAAAACAACAGACATTCAATCACAAACCCGTGCACCCGTCAAAGGCTTCCCGGAAGGTTCGCAGCCACCAGACCCCAAACCTCTGGCACGTCCTCTATTTTTTCTCATTTGCTCTGCCGCCATGGACGCTGCCTGGCCAGCATCGAACCGTCTTTCACCAAGCATCGTTTCCATTTCAGGTTGATCGTCTCAGAACAGACTCCGCAAGATGCGAGGGAAGGACGTGTCACGGAACGCTGTCCACACTTCCCGTTTCGATGCCTCAACCATTGAATTGGCGGCACCCCCACATACATGTTTTTTTTTTTTTAAGAGATCACTCAACGTTAGCTGCAGCCCAGTCAATGTTTCTGGCAATGCATTACCTTGGCCTTTTGGCCATACTCTGGGCAAAGAGTCATAATGTCAGACCGGCTTTTAAGATGGGGCCCGCTTTGTATAGAAACAAATCAGAGCCCCGCAGCTGTTGAGGGCCCGCTTTAATAGAAAAGTGATTTGCCGGAGAACCAAAAACAAAAGGGCAACAAAACGCAGGCCAAGAACATCGGCCAACACAAATCCGGGCAACCCTTTGGATTTGTTTGGTTCCACTGCTGAGGGGGGCGGGGAAGCATAGCAGACCCAACATTCAAGAAACCTCAAGTGCTACAATCCTCGCATGGCTTTTCCTGCCGTCATACGCTGACAGTAGGATGTCAAGCTCCCAATGCCCCATTCCTGCTCGAACTGCCAGCCGCAGCCGCGCGCTTCTGCTCCTGGAGCACTGAGGTGGGAAGGGGCAAGAACTGCAGGCTGGAAATGCCTGTTTCCAAGTAAAATGCATGCTCCTACCGCCCACCCACACACGTGGAACCAACCAAAAGTGCTCTTTAGGACGCAAATGGTCTTGCAAAGGCCACCAGTCAGGTTCCATGTTATTCGGTGGAAGGGCGGCATTGGCACGGCATGATACGATTGCAAAGGTCTGATTCTTCACAGCAGCACAGCAGCTGGACAAACACATTGTTAGCCTTAGGACGATTAGCTGCCATTCTCGCATGATACATTCTGCTGACCTCACAAGCCCCATTTGGCAGCATGTTGGCGGATCTTATTGGATTGCTGCCTCGTGAATTCCAAACAATACCCTAGCATGGGGTGTCGAAGAGGGTGTTGCCCCTCCTGGGTTTGTGCGGTGCTGCATCCCCATGACATACCCGTAAACAAAATCGACAAAGCAACTAAATATGGCGCCACTAACAAACCCACTTTCCCACCAACCAATTCAACCAACACAAGCCAAAGCCACGAGTCTCGTCTCGCGGCTGTTTTTGTTCAGCATCCATTTGCGTAAGTCCCCTGGGAAAAAACAAACATCTTTCCAGTCTTGATAGATTCCCTTTAAACCAACAGGGGGAGCAAAACAAAAACAACAAAAAAGAGAAAAAAAAAAAAACAAAACATAGTCTTGAGCAAATGGAAGTCAGTACACCTGCCATGCACCTGGCCACAGCCCGATGTTGCACTCACGCCTTGGATTGGAGGCCACCTCCCCCTCGCTGGGCCGCAGGCCCTGGTCATCCGAAACCAAGCGGACAGCCTTTTCCTATTGGACAAATGGATGGCACCAGTAAATGAGCAGAACCAAACGGAAAGCATCCAAAGCGACCAACGAATGCACCTTTCTCCCTGTTGGGGCCAATGGGCCATTTTCGAGGAACCAAAGGCAAACGTTGAGCTTGTGAGCAAATGTTACAAAAAAACAATAAGAAAGGTTGACGTGTCCATGCGCCCTTTTGCCTGACAAACAACAGCAAATCATTTTATATATTTTTTAATCACAAAGGTCATCTTCAACTGTCACACACACTGAGAACAGCGGCGCCGCATCAGGTTTCACTTCTGCTCCCCAGTCATGGGCGAGCAAACGGAATTAGTAGTTCTGCTGTGGCAAAGGAAGCTGCCCAAACAAGGCACATGGCCAGTACTTGTTACATCTTGTTCCTTTTGTTGAAGGCGACCTTCTGGGGGACAAACCCCGCCCTATTGGCCCCAAGTCGGGCGGCCTCCCGAGATCCCGCCGGAATCCAGCATGAGGTCTGGCCGCCACCACGGGCCAGCGACGTGCCCCGCACCTCCGAGGGGCAAATGGGGCAAAAGCAAGAACTCCGCTTTCACAAATTAGATGAAACAATCATTGTCGGGGGGGGGGGGGAAACCTGGTATTGACACTGAAAAAGTGTGAACAAATCATTCAGTCGGAAGAAATCATGGTATTGACACGCCCCGCTTGCTCTGCAGCCATGTGACATGTCAACTATATATGATAGACGAGCTTTGTTTTTGTTTGTCTTAATTTTGCAAGAATCATGTCCACCCGCTTTGCTTGGTCATATGCGTCCGTGACCATGCGATCATGTGCGTGTCTGCCATCAATTGTGGCATCAACCGGAATAGCGACACAGCCTTCATACAACGGGAACGATCTGGAACCAAAATGCAACAACATGCGCACAGAATCTATCAAAGGGCCACGCGTCCTGCAGCCTCCCATAAAACTCCGACGGCATGTTCCTTCAGTTCACCATGCGGGCGCAACGCGCAGACCAAAGGAAGGTGCAAGCAGCTCAAGGTTCCGGCGTGCCTTGCGCCGGACAAGGTCATCCTCCAAGGAGTGGAAGGTGATGATGGCAAGTAAGCCTTGTACGGGACACAAGGGTCATCCAATTGAAGCATACCATTGTGCCAAGTTCTTCGAGGAACAACTCAATAAGTTGACGGATGGCGTCCAACAGATTGAGGCATTTCGTCGGGGGCTATGGGGCAGGCCTTTTTTCTAAGCTGGTGATCTAGCGATTGCCTACACACGAAAACCCAACATGCAAGCACACCCTTAGGCAGTGTCAACTTTCAACACCGCAGACAAGTCCAATGTGTGCCTGCAAAGTGCGGCCAAAATGGATGTTGGCAGTCTGCGCCCCACAAGATTAAAAAACAACTGAAACTTCAAAAACTTCAATCATGCCTAGAGCAGTGGTAAGACCATACCAACCATCAGCCCATCCCAGACTACAAGCAGCTCCCACTTGTCAACAATTCAAATCCAAGTCAACAACAAATACTTTAAAAACAATTTGCAAAGCCGCCTTCTCCATGGCTCGGTGCTTCAGCTTGCATGTGTGTTGGTCACGCAGCATCGTGCACTCAACCATTTGAAACGTTCCGATGAGCGCGATGTCAATGAACCTGCCTCCCGGTACCAAGACATCCTCCGCATTCTGCAACAAGCCCTCCAAGGCGCTTAGTTCACCTCGGGCGCAGCGAAGGTGTCGGAAGCCATGACGATGACCCCTGAGCGTCACTTCCCTCAGTGGATTCTGACTGGCGGTTCAATGTATTAATGTTGGCGGAGCCGGGCGAAGGACTAGGTAACCCTGGGGCATGTTGTTGAAGAAAACCTTGCAATACTGCTAGCCAAGACCCGGTTGCGGATGCTGCGTGACTGGCGATTCTGTTGCCAAGGTGGGGTCTTAGCCATGGCTCCCTGCAGGCACCCCAGGCCACCCTTACAATGACTACGCCAATGTCCCGCTCCAATCCCGGCCATGTTCCAGGATGCAGGTGTTGGGCACGGGTGTGCAAAGGCGCCAAAGATGAGGCAGCCATTCTCCTTTTTAAGGCAACGCACGCTGAGGTGGAGGCACCTTTGCCTCTAATCCTCCCATTCACACACGGAATGGCAATCTGAAACCTGCTGGCAGTGGTTCACCAAGGGACAGCTTAAGTGCCTGCTTGGTATGATTCAGCTGGTCTTCTGACACTCTCGGAAGCTGAGCAGGTTTGCCCTCAGAGCTCCGTCTTTGGCTTCCGGAGGAAGTCTTCCTCGGCTGCCGCTCAAATCGGCGGGAACAAAATAATATCAATCGATTAGGTTGCAATTTGCCACTTGCTCGTTTCAATGCCTGGGGACGTCTCAAGAGACCCCAAGCACACCTTCCAGCTGACAGCTCGACATATAATCCGTCGCCAAGCAGCCACGAATGCTTTCAGCGACCTGGGCGGCTCGAACTCCGGGAAACATGACGGCTCAACCCCGCCTTTTTGCTCAACATGACGCCACGGTCTTGTCTCTCTTGCGGGGTGATGCCAAATCAACCCAACTGAACAAGCACCACGTCAAGCCCAATGTGCAAGCAACCTGGGACTCGTGTTTGCAAGTTCACGTCAGCAAAGTTGAGTTCTCCAATTGCTTCATGGAAGGTCACCAGTGTGTTCGGGCTAAACAGTGTGTTCGGGCTAAACATGCGTGAACCTGGCACATAGGATTGGTGTCTGCAAAACTAATGAAACCAGCCTGTACCTTTTACACTGCGCTCGCAGCGCCGTTGCTGGCGGCTTTGCGCCATCTGCCGGCCTTTCTGTCCACGCCGTCCGCGGCAGGCAAGTCATCTCTGGGTCTCCTGCCATGAGCCTCCAATCCAGTTGCCGTCTCTCCGCTCAGTTGCTTGCCGTGCCCTTTGTCACCTCCCCATCTTGAATGCGAGGATTCGCCGGTAGTGTGCTGTCTTCCAGCACCCTTGGGCTGACCGCCCTTGCTTTTGTTTTCCTGGGGCGGTCGCTGATACCCAGCTTGAGGTCTGTGATTCACACTAACTTCTCTGGTGGCCAAGTCATGCGACGTTGTAAAGAACAGGTTGATGGACACTCGCGGCTGGGTCTGCGCACGCTTCTCCGTCGGCAATCCATGGCGTTCGCCATCCAGAACCACAATATCGCCATGGCGCATTGGTATCCGCTGATTTTCGACCACTAGCGCTCGCTCGCTTCCAAATGACATGGTGAGCTGGCGGCAGTCGTGCTTGTGGCTAGGACAAGAATCCCCACCGTCTTCGTACAGGCAAAGGAAGCACTGCATGGGCACGAGCTCCTCTCCGTGACGCAGGTTGCTCCGCAAGTAATCCAGCAGCCTCTCCATCAAAGCCTGCATGAACTGCAGGTGGTGCGGTGGAGGCTTGGAAGGGTCACCGTCGAAGGTGTACTGGTCCACCATTCTCCGTGAGCTTCGTGTCTCCCGTTCGATCCATTCGGGATTTGCCAAGAATTGCGCCAACAACGTGTCCAGCTCCACGGCAGAGGCTAGCCCGGCTTCAACTGCATTGACTTTCAGTGAGGACATGCTGTACAAAGCCTTGGCAGGCTCCTGATTCCGATCGTTCTGGCCAAAGTATTCTAGGTTTGCTGGTTGCACTAGAAGTTGCTATATTGAGGCCCAAGCCCGTGTCTGTAGAAACTCGACGATTGGTCCGTGGGTGCCTCTTCAAACATTCTGAGACCTGTGTGAAGTAATCAGGCTTCCGAAGGAATGGCCTGGAGTGCAAACAAAACACGCGCAGCTAGGTGAGGCAAAGCCCAAGAACATCTCAGAAGTATGGTATGCTGCTGCTCACCGGACACTGCAAGCTTGAAACAGGCACACGCTCGAGCCAGCCGTGTCCAAGGGGATGATGTGCAAGAACCGGACCACACCGGACAACAAAAGAACAAGCGATGAGTGAAGCAAATAGATGGAAAAACATGCTGAAGGCCTGAACACGTGACAGACAATGCAACAACACCAAGCCACACCTACACGGATGGAACAAGTAGACCTTTCTGGACACACTCACAAACCCACACACTACAATAATGCCTCCCAAGAAGAAAACATCTCATGACTGGCGTAACATCCATCGACTGAGGGCAACGCGCCAGGTCCCGCTTGCCACCGTACATCTGCTTCCTGCCTGGCCAAAGCGAGGGAACGAGTGAGAAAGTCACGCAAATGCTCAACTGGCAGAGAACCAACTGTATATAGTTCGCCCTGAAGGCTCCCGTAAGATGATTCTTGCTTGCATGATGGCGCTCGCCAGGTGTCCAAAAACAACATAGTTGTTTCGTCGGCCTCAGCTCATCCGAGCCAGCCACGTTGTGAACTGTGAACCATAGCATCTTTTAGCAGTGCAGCAACCAGTGCACCTTGTACATATTCACAACGGGGACTTCTGCGGACCGGACTTTGTTATTCGGGATGGCGCGGAAATACAATAGGAGCATGACATAGATTCAGCGGCTAAGCGTCATGCTACAATCTACAAGCTCGTGATCGCAAGCTTCGCAAGCTACCGATGGATATCGGTAAGGCAATGACTTCAGTCAGACAACCACCCGTGACGGTCCTTCCTATTCCCTTTTTGAATTCATAGACATCTGGTTTGTTGCCGATTCCAGGAGCTCGCACAAAACACCAGCGAGCCGAGCCGCCTGGAGTCTGCCACTCGTCGCCTGCAGGCTGCTTGTGCAGCAGGACTTGTGCGGCTGGTGGCGCGAAAACATGCGCAGGCACAGAGTTCAAGAAGTCAAACGTTGACTGAACTCACACGAGGGGCTCGAGATCTGCAAAAGGCAGAAACATGCGCAGCGTGCGGCTGACACAGTGCCAGCCGCACGTCGGCCTGTCCTGTCTACCCGGACTTCTTTGCAGTGCACGTAAAACACGGGGTTTGCTGAGGCTGCCTTTCGCCATACTTGCAACTGAGAACCGTTCCTGGCAGCTTACCCCACCGACGCTGAAAGCCCAAACTAAGAACTAAAGCAAACAGGCAATTGCCAGCTTTGATTTGGACCGTTTGCTTTCCATGCCCGATCATTGCCACACCAAAACGTGATCGCGCCTTTGTAGTGCGCGAACGTGGGGTATCCAGTGATCTTGTGCCTGATGCCCGGGCAAATCAAGTCTCTCGAATCTACACCGCGCGCTGCCTGGCAAGCATAGCCACTGGGCCGTCATAACAAAGCAAACATAACCAGAGGCAAGCCAGACAAAAAAAAAAAAGAAGAACAAGTCATGGCTTGACAGGTGCGACTTGATGCCGTAGGGCTCTGCTTCTTACTTCCACCCACATATCTTTCCTGCTTTCCCCCGCGTGCAAAGTCCTTGATGCATTGTTCTGGCCAATCGCATTGACACTGTGCTGTGTTGAACGCCATTGGACATCCTCTTATAACATCGGTTTCAACACCTGCAATGGCTTTGCAAAGCGCCCACCCCCGACACAGCTCAAACCAAGCACATCACAAGCCAATGAAGGTGCCTTGACATGCGCAACCTAATTGCACCAAAATCCCCTCTTAGTTGTGACTTGTCCATGTTACACCTTTCCGCCATGTCATAACCGCCCAGCCAAACAGATCGGCTCATCGGCCAAATCCAAGTCGGTCCAGCGGCTCTCGGCAGAGCTTGACCTCCTCCGCGCTGGCGTAGCAGTGCACATGGCCCACAAGAATCTTCGGGTCCTCCTGGCGAGGGAGACACACCTTAGATCGCTCGGCCGCAGCGTGCATACTCGAAGTCACCCCCCAATTTGGCAGCAAAGGGCTAGGCTGACCCTTGTGTTGCCCTTGTTGGCGGGGAATCTGCCAAAAGAACACAAATGCCACCTGCAGCAAGCTCCTCTGGAAATCACATCCTCCACTCAAGGTATTTGTCTTTTTGCTTTTTTCTCGGGAGGGGGGGTTGAGGTGAATCCAGTGCCTGTCCTTGTACAGCTCCCCCAGCTGCTCCCAGGCCTGCTTCTCCCTCTTGTGCGCGCCGTCAGCCTGGCGCGAAATGCGAGGCGGGCTGCCTTGCGGTGGTTGGGGCTATCCAAGAAACATGGCGCTGTGCGTTTCCCTTTTGCGTATGGCCTCTCGCCACGGGGCACGACGCTGCAACAGACCAGGCAAGACGATTCCAGGTCAATGGGTGTCTTGCCTGCCACGTCTAGCTCCAGGCCAAACAGGAAAGGATGATACAACGACACAAAGCCAGTCACTAGTCCGCCAATTTGTCGCAGAGTTCTGCCTATCCTCCAGGCTTTGGTCAACTGTCCGCCCATGTTCAAATAATAATTAAATGTTGAATCGAACCTGCTCGGAACGAAGTCTGTTTCTGGCCTCGTCCAGTCCTGAATCAAGCCTTGCACAAAACAGCCTGGATCATCCAATGAGTTGGGAAGGTGCAAGCTAGAGGGAACAACTTTCGCTGAAAAGCAATCACAACCAATCGAGGCGATATGCAAGGAAGGAATCAAACTTGAACCACTTGAGGGCCAATCTGTATAGGGGCACGGGCAAAGACAAAGCAAAGCCGAGCGTCTGGTTGCTACACGTTGACTTTTGTTTTGTTCCCCGCCACAACGCTGGCGCAAACCTGTCCCAACTCGAACTGATCCAAAGTTCGGGCAGGCGGAGGCAAACAGGCGCTTCCCAAGTTGTATTCCAGGTGTTTGTTGCCTTAGGCTCCAACGAGAACTTGCCATGAAGGGACTGTTCTGTCAACATGTAAGCCCGAAGAGTGCCCTCCCCACCAGCACAAGCATGCACTGCCCGGACACCAAGGCTTGAGCGGCAGCGTCCATCCATGACATGTTGCTGGCAATTGGTCGCCTAGAAAGGAACATGCACACAACCTCTCAACAAAAAAGACTAAATGAGAGGTCATGATACTACGTACTATATCATTGAGGAACCCTGCTAAATGTTCACAAACGAATGTAAGCACGCTGGATCAGACCCAGCGGCAAACAAACAAAGGCGCGACCCTCAAACGGAAACACAATCATGACATCCAGGTGCACTGGCTCGGTCGGCCCTGCGTGCCTTGTCAAACTCCGAATCCGAGAACAGCACAAAGAGGTGCTTGCCGTCCTCTAGGTGCTGAAGCATGGTCGAGTTTACCTAAGCTGCAAACCCTGACTTATTCCTCAGAAAATCAGTCACGAGGGAAGTCATGGCTGTGGTATTCCCAAGCTTGGGTATGAGATTCGATTCGGCCGGAGGGTTCCCTAAGCACTCTACGTCAATTGAACATAAAGGAGATGCCAACGTCACCCAAAAGCAAACCGCGGCTGTGTGTATGTGTGTCGACCTGTGAGTTGGGCCTGTGTCTCCCTACTTTCCTTTGACATGCATATACCAAGTAACAGGCGATTCTGAGAGACATGCATTCGACTACTTGTATCCATCCACCGTGTGGTTTCATGCCACCCAACAGAGAAAGCAACGAATCCAAGCAGAAAGAAGCCACTGGCGCGTAGATCCTTTAGTTACTAGCCCAAGTTCCACGCCAGAGATCGGCCTCCCCAGGCTGCATCTTCATCCATACCAAGCAGGTTCATGCACAGGCAAGCTCGCAGAACTGTGCAAAAGAGAATTGGGCCACTTCCGTACCCCCGACCAAATTCGCTGGAACTCTGGTACAGGCTTGCACTAGGAGCGGTGCTGAGTTACTGTATGTTGCTGTCGAGAGGCCAAGGTGACTGGCAGTGCATGTGCCCGAAGCACCGCTGCCATCAGAAGCAAGCAGCGCAAGGGCGACATCTTCTCAACCGCAAGCTTAACGGGAAAAGGACCTGGTTTGAGGCTCTCTTCTGTGGCATGGCTTGGGAAAATGCTTTGGCAGAGTGATGCCACCAACCACTCTGTGACTTCATTGCTACTCCCATTGCTATGGTACCACCTGATGTCTTGCATAAGCCTAATTACGCACTTTGAGTGACATTTGGCACCGGTTTCCCACAAATACCAACTGCCAAACCCTGGGCAGGTTGTAAAGTAGGCTTGGGCCAGCATGACGCTGCGAGAGTGACAACTTGCTCGGCTCGCAAAGTACTTACTCAAAACCAGCACATCATTTCCTCTCGCCAAGTGCGTCCCGGGCCTCCATCAGGATTGACAGCATGTGGGCATCACTGTTCTTTTGGGGTGGGCGGCCTTGGCCTCCGGCCGTTCACCAGAATCCGCAGAGCTTGGAAAGTCCTGAGCCATGGCTTCCTCCACTTGAGATCGGCCAAAAAGGGACATGACTCAAAATGGACTTACACAGAAGCAGCCCCATGCTAGGTGTCGGTGCTTGGTTGCCACATGAACTCGCCCTCGCGGAAGGTCGCGGGCGCACTCCTAGCAACAGAGTCCACAAACCCAGCTTACCATCAACGCCTGAAGAACAACCGCCACAACTTCACATATCAGCAAACTGGAAAACCTAACAAGCCGTCCGTCGCCTCCTGCTCCAAAAATGCTCCAGTTTCAGCTCACGGTGAAATCCAAGAAAAGGGCACCGTTCTGCTGTAAAACTGAAACTCCGCGGGAAAGTGAAGACTTGAATTTAAGTCAGTCCGCCGAAACCACCCAGTCCTCAATGATGAGGGCTGCCTGCCAAGGAGATACTCAGCACCAGAACGGGGGCCACGCGAAGTGCCGAAGCCGCTGGCCATAACTTTGCCAAACTAACACGAAGCCTCCCAAGAAGAAAGTGACATGCTTAGTTCCTGTCGCTGCCTCTACTCGCATTGCTTGAATGGTTGCGAAGGGCCCAGGTCACTTTTTTGACGAGGTCAGCGGCCTGATCTGCAAGCCTGGAAGCTTCTGTTGCAAACATCGCCCCAGGCACGTGCTTGGCGTCAAGTTGACCAAGGGCAACTTGGCCGGGCAAGCTCAAGCTGCGCACGTCCTGCAGCTGGACTGCATGACGTCGTCTAAAGCCGGGCTGCCTCGCGGGTGCGCTGGGGCTTGGCGGCACAGAGCGCCTCCGCCACGCGCTGGGCGAAGCCGGGCTCCTGCGCTGCCCGAACGCCGGGGCCCAGTGGGAGGTGAAGAGTTTGTGCGCCCTCCAACCATGAGAAGTGGTCTGTTGATCTGCCATGCTTAGAGAGTCATCCCCAAATAGCAGGCTGGCTGGGTAAGCCTTCGTGAGACTTGGTAAGCCTTAGTAAGGCCATATGTTGGGCATACTTCAGAGGACACCCCTGGCGAGCCCGCATGGTTTCCTAACCAGTGGGTCATGTCGAAAGGAGGGCCCACATCTCCAGCTAGGGTACTTCACATGTTGCGGTTGTGTTTGACATGGTTGGTGCTCTTGGTGTGTCCATCGGTTTCCTTTGAAAACCCATCAGGAAGTTGAAGCAAGCCAGCGTGCCACGGAGGCAGGAGGGGCTAACTAGGTGCAAGCTAACAACAATGCTGTCAAATATGCTAAGGTTTGATGCCAAAGAGTGGCACATAGTGTGCAATCCAGTTTCACCCACGCACCGCTCATTATAATTGGGGGCGTGCTCACTGTTAGCTGGGGACGGCTCCATTTTAAGAAGCCTCCTCTCATCGGTGCCGCCTTCATACGGGTCAATCCCATGCTGACCTTCTTTTCTTCACACGGGCATTGTTCAAGAGTTGCCCTGGTCAGCAATAGCTATAGCACCCTCCATTTGCGATATGCAATCCAACTGTAAGCGCTCCCAGAAACCTCTGGTAACCGTTTTCCTTATTGCAGTTCTATGTTGATATCTTCTCGCATATGAGGGGTACAATTCAAAGCCATCCGCATGCAGAGGGGCGGCCAGATCGAAACGGCCAGTCCCTCTGCTCATGACTCACTCCACTCGGTGGATCTCGGTGGGTGCCAATCATAGTCTCACTCCGCTGCTTCTCCGGAGTAGTTGGGAGCCTTGGCGTAACCAATCTCCTCATAGATAGCGTTCATGTTTTCGTGGGTCGTTGAGGTGTAGAGCGGATCCTGAATGGTATACCGAGGGATGGTTAGGATCCAGAACGGGGCGCGCTTGTGACCCTGCTTGCGGTTGGGCCGGTACCCGAGGGGGTGCTTATCAATCCAGTCCGGCTCATTGTCGATGAAGGAGGCCCTGTAGCTCGCCACGCTGTTGCGGAGATTATGGTTGTAGAATGGCAAGGAGTATGTCCACTGCCTGTGCCTGTCCGGCAAGGGCTTGCGCAGCTCCTGCTTTCCTTGGTCAATGTTCACCCTATAACTAGAATAGACACACATCTGTGATATCATTATCACATACATATTCTAGTAAACATATACAAACTTGCACTATAGTATGCGTCAGCCTTGTTTGCTATCATTTGTGAAGGTCCCAACTGGCCACCTCCTAGATTGAGCCAGACCCCATAGGCAAAAGCGAACTTTAGTTCTTGGATACAAATGAAATATTGCTTGGGCGGAAATATTCAAGACCTGAATATTCAAGACCTAAAGTTGTGCAAAAGAAAACATCAGGGAAGCCTTTTGAGGAAATCATGGTTCCTAGCCACGCCCGGAAAAGCTTAAGCTCTTCAAAGTTGTCTTTAAAGTTTGTGTCACAGCTGCTTTCAGGGCCGATCCACCCAACATACGTTTTTTTTTGATTATTTATGTTTTGTTGGAGGGGGGAGGTCGGCTACCGGGGAAAAAAAATCCTATATTCTGCGAACAGGTGTCTGGCAATCTTGGATCTTGGATTCACCCTTAAACACTTGGATTTGTTTGCAAAAACAACGGAATCTTGCATCAACCACAAGCAAGCTTTAAAGTTCCTAAAGCTTTAGTTTGTTATCTGCACATGGACGCTTTCAATGAAGGGGAAGAATGACGCAACTGCACACACACACACACACTGCCCCCAGTTCTTGATCCTTTTTTAGACGGGAGCCATGGCAGGACAAATGCTAATTCTACTACATGTCGTTTTGCAAGGAGCAAATCCCCGCTTCATTGCAACTCAAAATGGACACGACAAGCAAGTACTTTTAGAATGTGAATACGATTCCAATTTCAACTGGAAATGCCAATAGCTTGTCTTCCACAATTGTGTGTGATATTCTGTCAGTTAAACATGAACTGGGCTTGAAATTGAAACATATGTTGAAATTAGGACGGTTTCCCCGCATGCGACGTTCAAAAGGAGCAAAATGATTTTGGCTGCTGTGATATCCAACTGTCTTTCCACGCTAAGATGTTGGATAGAAAATCGAGAGGACATAAATCAAACATAGATAAGCAACAAATACATCCCACATAGTGTCCTTTCCCAATTGAATGTGTATCCATATTACACACACAGAATTGAATTAGAGTGCGAACGGAATTGCACAAGGACATGGAACACTTTGCAACTCCTTCCCAAGTTCAATATTACACACAATTTGACTGCACATTACGTGCAATCAAAAAGGACATGAACGAATTTAAGGGTTGAATTGGATGTCAAGTTAGAACTATATTGTGTTGTTCCGTTGTAAACGCTAATTAAGATTCCAGTACAATTCCCATCATCTGGACATGGAATCCCGTTAAACATCACTTGGATTTCAATGTCATTGTCGAACTTGAATATGATATACACGGAGTTAAACAAGAAAGTACATTATCTTAGCATTCACTTGGTTTTATGTTTCATGAGCTGTTTAAATATATTTCTCGGAAATTGAGCTTAAATAGATTGTAGTGGTCTGAGGTGTCTGCTCTGAAACTTGAAACTGACCCGAACGCCTGTTAATAATATGTACATGTACATATTTCGAGAGAGAGAGAGAGAGAGAAAGAGATCCTCATAAACGGATGGAAGCAGAGGCCAACACCAAAGATGCTACCAAACTCAAGTGCGGTTGTACCAAGCCGTATTTTCTTTGAGCCAAGCCAAAGGTAAGACGTAGCCTTCGTCCCGGCTTCGGAACATGATGTCCGGGTTGAAGAAGACCCCCCGGGTCAAAATGCCGATGCAGGCCCCGAAGGCGGCGATGGACACAAAGGCATAGTTGTAGCTGGGGGCATCCCCGAACCTCAGTGTGCTGCCAGAAAGCGTGTGGTCAGTGAGGGTTGGTGGGGGTTGCGGGTCAGTGGCTGTGCGGGTTGGGGGTTGTAGTGGGTCATGGTGGGTCAGTGGATTAGTTTGGTGGCGGTCAGCTTGGTCAGTGGGTCGTGTGGCTTGGCGGTTCAGTTTCCCGAAGTCAAAGTCAAAGTCAAAGACCAAAATTCAGAACCCGAGGAACCAAGCGCGCAGGAAGTGCTCGTAGAAGTAGTCCGCAATGGTGGGGTCCTGGCCGAAAGGACTGGCTTGGTGGGAGGCCTGCTTAAGGGCGGGGGAAATCTTCATGGTGGGGGTCTGAACCGCCGAATTCTAGTTCTAGTGAGCTGCCTTTTGGAATACGCACGCTTTTGAAGGAAGCACAAGGCATGCCCACGGCTCCGTCATGTTCTTCAGCATCTGCGTGTACCGCTGGCGCATGGTGAACACAGAGTACTTCCCCGGCGCCGAGTAGGCGGAGAGGTGTGTGGCTCGCATCACCCGGGACAGCAGCATGATGCCAAGGGCACAAACGTGACAAATGGAAATGGAGATCCTCAACTTTGAGCCATTGGCTTCGGTTGCCGATGCCGGCTTCTCGTGCAAGGGATTCGGAGCACAAAAGCATCAAGATTGCATCGCACCAAATAATTTTAAACACAAGCTGCTTGGATGTGCAGGTGATTGCTTGGCAGGTACTGCATGGTGCTACCTTGGCTCAAAGCTGCACCCTGTTGGCAAGGCATCCCCAAAGTCGTCCCGAGAACTCAACTGCGCCATGCTGGACTCGATCCAGGTTCCACGACCAACCCGTGTTGCAGTATTGGGACACGGCAATGCTTACCCTTCAATGCTTTCCCTGTGCAGCGGTGGCAGTCAAGCAGCAGTCAGTCCTCCTCACCCAACCTTGGCAAGCACCATGCGGGCCACTAGGTCCGATGCTTAGATTCGATCGCAAGGCGGGCGGAACATGAACCATTGTCAGCCACGATGAGGCAATGCTGCTGCGGGATGAGGGCGACTTATGCCTGAAGCCCTTGACACCCTGAGAATGACGATTGACAGCGTGGTCGTGCCTGCTGAGTTGTACCATATTGTACCCTGTATGCCTCACCTTGCACTGACCAACATGGGTTCCATGGGACGTGTCAGAAAGTATCCCTAAAAAAGGAACCTCAGGGTGGGAGAGTAATCCGACAAACAGGCATGCACTTGTGGGGTTCCCAAAATCAAGTCTATTAGCCTAAAGCAGATTCATGGATAGTACATAACATGGAATAATACTAAATGATACCATCAACCGGCTCAAAATCTTCAAAACCAAACCAAAACCGATGGTCGTCACGACCTATCCTTGACATAGAGCGCCTTTGAACACTTTTGGGCCATCTGCTCCCCGAACCGCGCAGGAAACGTCGCCAAAACCCAGGCCAAAGCTCATTCCGTGGGATTGCACATGCAGCCCAGAAACTCGCAAAGATGCGCAGCCAGCTGCTGCGGTGGCAGGTTGGCAATGTACCATGAGGCTGGCCGGATGCCGTCTGAAGCATCCTGCAGCTCGCGGTGGGGCAAGGCTGCGCGCCACTATCGTTAAGACAACTTGTAGTTCGAATCTGCCAGGGGCCATCCTACAACCTGTCAGTTGCTTTGCTTGGTCAGGGCCATAGAGAGATGGCTGAAACGTGGCCTTTTCTCAATGCTGCAGACACCAAAGCATTCCCCCTGGCGTCCGTGCCACATGGTCCGGGGTGGTGTCGTCCAATAGCAATGTGAGCTCGCAAACCCTGATACTACTTGACTACTCGCTTGTTTGCTGCGACCTCGATGCACATTTAATTTCACCCGCTCGACATGACAATTGGGCACGCACCCCAACTCCAACGGAGTCCACATCGCTGTTGCAAAGAAGAGTGGCGAAATCACAAGGCCGAGGGCGACAACACAACTCAATTCAAAGCTTGCCCGGTGTTACAATCCAGTGCCCATTCGCCATTTTGCACTCAAGCCGGCTTCTCTAGAAACCAACGCCTCATAATTAGCTGCCATGGCCTCAAACACCGCAAACACAACGTTCCAAAAGGGGCGCAGCTGGGCTGGCCTACAACTCTCAGCATGTCCGATTCCCCAGCCCACCCGCTCCATGCGCATGTCCAGTGGTCCATCCAAACGAAAGCTGAAGCCGCGCTCGCCACGGTCGAGCTGAGGTGAAGAAACGCCTCAGCTCCAAAACGAATCGTCAAATCCAGGCAGACGCACTGCGGCGACTTGTGGAATTGCCCCTTTGTTGCACACGTGCCACTTGCGCCTCTGCCCATCTAGCCAACTGCAGTTGGGTTGGAGTGCTGCAACAGAACTATTAGCTTCCCTGTTGAGTGGGAAGTGTGGCATTCAATGTGTTGTTGCATTCCCCCTAGAGCATCGGCCATGACGTGCACCTGCACGTAAGAAGTCAAGCCGAGGCTATTGCAACCCAATGGGGTCAAATGAAGTCTGGCTGAAACTTACCATGAAAATGCCGCCGCGGGCTCTGTGCTAGATGGCTTCATGACAAATTGGCAAACCTCAGAATAGAAGCGAGGCTTCCCAACCCCCCCCCCCCGACCCCACCCACTGGGTGTGCGCACCCAAGTCCGCCAGCAGCCCTTCGCACGGCCTCGGCTATGGCGCCACTTAGGCGCCCTGTTGCTGGCCGAGTGTGCCAAACAGGTGACCTGGATGATGGGTCCCACAGGCCTCAAGGCCTGGATCGGTGTTTCACGACATGCAACCCAAGTCCAGGTGAGTGGGGAAGCCAATCCACGATCCCAGCCATCCCTCCGAACCCACTTCGGCGACACACGGGCAACTGCAAGCTGAAACCTGGCCCAACCCCTGGGCGCCGGGCAGGTCGAAGCCGCTGGCTTGCAGCGCCTCTGGCAGCTGGGCGAAGTTGGCCCTCGCCAGGTGCACGCCTCAAACCCAGGGAGCGCGCCAAAGGTTGGGATGAAACCCCCCGTGCAGGAAACCGTCGCCATGGTCAAATGACACATGTGCGTGATCTGGTCCCACAGGGCGGGGGCCCCCCGTATTTTCAGGATGTCTAAGAATGGGCCTTGACCCAACCGGAGGGTGGCCTGGGCCAGTGACAACCACACCGAGCATGGGCAGGAGTCAAACATTGTTCAGAAGAATGCCCAGTCGAACACAAGCAGCTGTTCACGGGCCCTTTCGCTGACTACTTTCTACATACCAGCAAAGTCAGAAAACCGGGGTGCTGAAGTTTGAAAATAGAAGAACTATAGCTTGCAACACGTTTCTTGTTCCCTCGTCTCCCTCTCCCTCGTCTCCCTCTCTGTATTTGTTTTCCACTTATCTTTCTCTGTTATTTTTCTTTCTCTTTTGCTTGTTGTTTTTCTTCGTCCTCCTTAGTTGCGTCATCATCTTTCTCTTATGCTCATTTTCGTCACCCGCTCTCTCTCTCTCTCTCTTTTTCTCGTTCTCTTTGTCTTCTTCTTCCTCTCCCTTTTTCTCTTGCTCTTGCTCTTTCTCTTGCTCCTTCGCTTTCTCTTACTCTTTCTCTTACGCTTTCGTTCTTTCTTTCTCTCTCGCTCATTTGCTTCTCCCCACCCTCTGTCCCACGACGTCAAGTACCACGAGTCTCCTTAGGGTCGACCCACATAATCCCCGAAAGCGCACAAAGGGCCGTGCGAGCGAAGTGAACATATAAAAGACATGCGAGGAGTGGAAGGTCGACCGCAAAGGGTTGCGCGAGGGAGGTGAATATCGGAAAACCAAAAAACAAGTTTTTGAGGATTGACCCGCCCACAGTGCGCAAAGGGTTCACAAGGCTGCGAAGCAGTCGCTACACCCCTCCGTGCGGCATCGCGACCGAGGTGGTTTTGCGCACATGCGGAAGGGTCAAATTCACACACACAAGGCTACTGTTTTCGCGTTGCTTCTATTCCATCTCGGGCGTTGTCCAGCTTCTTCTTTGCTCTCTCACGAACAATGCATCCAGCCTTAGAACACGCGAAGGTGCATCCTTCATGCTCTGCCACTTGTCCATTGCCATTCTTCCTGCCATTCCTGTCTGGGGGCATCAGATCCCTTCTCCCGTCAGTTCTCTTGTCCATGAACACTGGCCAGCAAGCAGGCACACTTTTTGTCTCAAGCCGTCTTGGCACGCTTCTCGGGCGGCTCGCTGCCCTCCTGACCATCAAAAGCTTAAACATGCCTTGCATCATCTTCAGCCTTCCAACAGCAATCTGGTTCTGAGACACATGTCATCACATGTCAGCTGATTGCGTTCGATACAGAAACTGTAGCAATCAACAAAAAGGCCAACAAAAAAACGACCGGTGGTGACGATTGCAACCACCATGACAGCAAACGAGGCGGCAGCCACCTATCTGAAGGGCTCCCACTTTTAGCCACGGCTCTCCTTGAAGCGCGTAATCATGGTGATGCCTAGGGGCGAGCCCTTCTCCATAGCCTCGATGGCCTGCGAAACGCGCAGGTTTGCATAGGCCCGCTGGGAGAGCACTTTCAAAGGAAAGTGGCACGATGGCCGCAGAAATCGCGGACTTTCGGATCACACAATTAGCCGGCCACTTGCCTTGCTGCACCAACGTGGAGCAGCCTGTCTTCCAAATAGCTCCAAGCAAGGGGCTGCAGTTGTCTTATGGACAAAGCTACCATGACCCTGATTGGCGGCTCGGCACTTCAAAAGGGCCCTCCTCCAAATGCGATGTGTGCCATTGATGGGGCATGCCGATGACAAGGGCGTGGCACAAGCACCTCAAGAAAGGGGCTTCCGGGGTCAGAAGCTCCAAAGGTTCGTGATCGTGGCACTGCGGCCACCACTGAAAGGCACTCCAGCCTGGGCGCCTTCTTCTAAGCTCACCTCACCTTGGCAGACTCAGGTACCGCCGTGACGGGATTCGTTGCTCTTACCATCTGGCAGGAACTTTGTAGCGGCCTGGAAGATTGCAAGGTAGACCGAGAATGATGCGCAAGCATAGACAGCAGTATCATGGCAAAGCAAAGGAACCAGCTGGTGGTCCCGGGGCATGGCTTGGGACCTTTGTGATCCGGTGGAATGTACTCAGCAAAGGAGAGCCACTTTCGGCGCTCCAAAAGGTAAGAGCCTGCTGGACATTGCGGAAGCAAACAAAAAGATCAAAAGGGCCAGCTCAAAGGGACGAAACAATCAGGGCGTTGAGACCTGCGAAGAGGCCCTTGGTCCAGATTCGGCTCGATATGGCTCGATGACATACCTTGAGACAAATGTTTCAGCCGGCACTTGCACCAAGAAGTCTGAATCAAGAAACAAAACCACCCAAACCACCCAAATCAACCAAACCAACCAATCAGCCAACCCAAGCAACCAAGCAACCAGTAAGAAGCAGTAAGGAGCCTGTTGTTTGGCTCTGCACTGCACTTGGCCAGTCGTCCACAGTGGAAAGCAAATAAGTCGAATGACCTGTTCACGTCATGCAGTAGGGGCGGCCCTCCAGCACGTACTTGTAGTTCAGTAATCTAGCTGGTGAATGCCTAAAGCTTTTTGAGGAACTTAGGTCGCTTCAGAAGTTTGGGGACAGTCAAACACATGACAGCACACAAGTCAAGGTTTCTGAACTTCACGCCCGCCCCCCCCCCTCCCCCCCAATCAATCACGGAAGCTGATGGCGGTTGGAAAAAGTAACAAGCCTTGACCGTCTGGACGATTACTTCATCCACTTTCACGAGTGTTGGCTGAGGTCAAGGCTTCCTGCAGGGTAACGCGCGCTGAATCTGGCGATCTGGGGAAGGGGGTGCACCGAATCAGGAGGATCTTGGGCCTTTTAAAGGCTCAAGACAAGTCTTAGGGAAGCTCGCTTCAACTTGGCCGTTTTCAATTTTCCCATCTTTAACGCCATGCTTGTGGCTCTTGAAATGCCAAGCAATGCCGAAGAGATGCGAAGCACCAGCTTCTCCGGGAGCAGCTTACCTGCGGCCACCATGGACAGCAGCTGCGGCATGTCACGGGCCGCCAGGCCGTGGGAGCCTCGGAAATGGGCGCATGCCTGGCCTAGGACTGGAGGTTGGGTAGGCAGCCGCATGGGATTTGTGCGTGAGCGGCTTGGGCTGGCGACCTCTTCTGCGCTTGTTCTGCGCTCTTTTTCAGCCTGGACTAAGGCGCCTGACACTTGGACTCGATTTCATGGGTCACGCTCCTTACACCCCAAGCCCGAAGCCTAAGAGATATGCGAGCGAGGGAAAGGAGTGACATCAGGTTCCTGTCCTTATTGAAATGTAATGTTTGCTTCCGTTTCAACTAGGAACCCGATGCAGGAAGAAGGTAGGCCAAGAATTCGTGTGATATGTCTCTCCATGTGCAGCAGTCTGTATTGTATGGTGATTACCTGCCAAGACCCGGGGTTCAATAGTTTCACTTATTAGTTCTATCAAATGGGACCGGAGGTGGGGAAACAAAGAGAACGTGCAGGACACTAAACATTTTGAAATCAGCATCGCAAAGAAGAACATCAACTAAATAAACTAATGGATGCTAGTGAAACAGGGATAGAACAAGAAAAACATGTGAATCATCTTAACTCAACAGTTTTTCAATTAACGGTGTTTGTCTTTTGAAATGACCCACTTCCTTACCACATACCAATACCAAAGTCAGCCTGCCAGCATAGCTGGGCAAAACGTCTCGATCAACACATGCGGCAAGCAAGAAGGAAACCTGAAGCTTAGCGCAGCCAGCACATCGAGTTTGCTTAAATAACACACATCACGAGTCTAAAAAGCGCAAGTGCATGTGACGAAGCAAACACACAAGTGCATGCTCATCGCTCACATCGTCGGCGGCTCTTATCACAGTCAAGCCGCTCTTGCCCAACAAGGCACAAACTGCCCAGTCGAAAACACAACGACTGGTCAAAGCAAGCAAATTGCTGTCGCTAGCTGCCCCCAGCTGGGAATCCAGGCCGATGATTTCGATCTCCTGGTTGGCCACCCTGGCTGCCACCGACGTCGACATGAGCATGACCACACGCGCTTGAGAATCAGCGTCAAGTTTCCCCTGGTGTTTCCAGCCATCCTCACGCACAGTTGGTCCAAAAGCAAAGACGGAATTTTCTACAACAACAAACAATTGTCTCTGCACATTCCCTGAACATTTATACCTAATGTGTCTAGAAGAAACACTGTTTCTGGACGCATTTATTCATAGATATATATCCATATACGTAACAATAATTTGCGATAGCCAGCCAGTGGTTGGTTCACTTGCAATGTTTCTGGGAATCTGCAAAGCCTACTTTCAAAATCGCGAGACGTTTAGCGATCCACCCGTCTGATCGACTGACCCCTGCCTCGCCATGGGCATGCAAGGCTCCCTGCCATGTAAGGGTAGGCCAACCTGCACCATTCCTTGGCCAGAGCACGGAATGCCAAGAGCACAGCTTTCAAACCGCCCTCTTAGGGCGAATCAGCACCCATCACCTCAGCCAATCTCCCCCACAAACCCCGGCCGCTTCCAAGCCACCAGCCGACTCGCCGACTCGCCGACCCCGCGCGACTCGCCGAGTGGCGCCCCCCACGGCGCACGCAGTGTGCCGCGTTCTCGCAGGTGGCCGCGAAGCCGGCGGCGTCCAAGGTGAGGTCGCAGCCCATGCCCCCCGTGACCTGCGCTGCGAACCTCTGCGCAATTCACACGCGGTTGGCCCCCGATAGTCCAACGGCTTCGTTTTCGTTTTCAATGAGCCCTAACTAATTAAAGCCCCCCAAAAGCCCCCTGGTGACCTTCGCGCTTCAGCACCGTTCCGCTGCGCCTCTGCCACCTTGGCTCTCACGTGCGCGTCACCTCGGCAAGCCAACAGCTTGGAGAAAGCGCATCAGGAAATTCAATATGGTTTCAAAAGCCAGAAAGACATTATCATCGAGTGCCTTTGCCAGCGCTCCAAACTGTCCAGGTCGACTGAGCTTTGTACCTTCGGTGGCGTTGAATGCCTCAGATCGGAATGCAGAAGCCATGCTCTTACAAAACTGCTGCTCCGTCCGAAGTCTATCTGCTAGCTTTTGGCAGTGACCCTGTCATGTGACACCCTGACAAGCGCCAGCCATCGACAATAACTACTCAGAAGGAGATTAAATTTTGGCCTGGCTTATGGCTTCCAATGCTTTCCAAGAACCTACGTCCCGGTGCTTTCTTTCGTTTGGAATGTCGGCAGGCACGTCAATAAGGTGGCAGCTTACTAGGAACTTTGTTCAAATGCATGCTGTGAGGAATGGAAATGCCACATTGTACATGGGCAATTCACGGATGGCATCCCAAATATTGCAAGCCAACCAAAACTGCTATGGGTGACTCAGTGACTCCTTCCAGGATCGTATGCTCCCCACGCAACACAACAGTTGCCATCAACACGCGCATCCGAACTTAACCTCTGTCAACCCTGTCCAACAAATTGGGGCACTGATCTAGGGCCATGGGGAAATTTGCCCTTCCGGGCTTCCTGTCCACCATGCGACACAACCCTTGGCCCCAAACGGTTGAAGCTTGCTGGCTGGATTTGAAATTCGATTCCTGACCGCATGGTCACCCCACCTCGCCAAGGCACGTGCCAGGCTCCTAGTTCAATGGCCTGGCGGCAGCCCCTTTTCAAGTCATCAGCTGATGGATTGCAGTTTCGTTGAGGTTTATGCGGAACTGCCACTCCAGCTGGGTGGGGCAAAAC
This sequence comes from Effrenium voratum, assembly GCA_963377175.1. Classification (NCBI taxonomy): domain Eukaryota; class Dinophyceae; order Suessiales; family Symbiodiniaceae; genus Effrenium; species Effrenium voratum. The sequence goes on along the minus strand of CAUJNA010000913.1, from coordinate 703,070 downwards.
ATGGTTTCATCAATGTGTCACGTATCGTTCCTACTGCTAGGCTGCGACGCACCCCAATTCTTTTTCCCTTCTCATCATTCATAGTCTGCACTGCCCGTGCCTGTAACAACCCTCATCGCCTGAGGGATAATGCTTTGGATTTCCATGCATCTCCTGCATGGACTGTGCTTAGAGGGGGCCACCGGTCAACTCCGGTTGGGATGCCTCTAACATCCTTAAAAGTTCCCCTCCCCTCGAAACAGCACAGTGCGCCTTTGCGCAAACCCCAGTCCCATCGGGACCTTCAAAGTTGTCGGCTACTGGACGCCAGGCCAGACAAAGGGTGGGTTGGGTGGGGAAAACCAAAAAGGTATCTGCCAATTTGGCTCAGTCTTGATCCAAAATGGCAGACCCATAACAATTGATGATACATGTTCACCCAATGCCTGCCAAGCTCTAAACATGGCATACATCAATGTGTCACGTATCGTTCCTACTGCTAGGCTGCGACGCACCCCAATTCTTTTTCCCTTCTCATCATTCATAGTCTGCACTGCCCGTGCCTGTAACAACCCTCATCGCCTGAGGGATAATGCTTTGGATTTCCATGCATCTCCTGCATGGACTGTGCTTAGAGGGGGCCACCGGTCAACTCCGGTTGGGATGCCTCTAACATCCTTAAAAGTTCCCCAATGCACTTCATCAACTCCCAAAGCACTACAGAAAGCTCGTCACCGCGAGCACGGCACGAAATGGCAGCTTCCACATGATGGGGAAACAGAAAGCAGTAGACATTGAAAAATCATTCTGGCGGGCCCATGGGTCCTGCCATCCTAACCGAGAAATCGCATCCGACAGTTGGATTTGGAAGGGATCCACTCCCAACACATCCAAACTTTCAGCCCAAACAAAACTGTGTGTATCACGTGGGACATTCGTTCCAGATCGGGCTCCCTGGATCTACCACGGATTAAACACATCAGGGCTGCGGTGTTATCGATGTACCACACTCCCCGCCGATTACGGAATGTATCCGGTCGGCAGAGGAGGGCGTACAACACCATGGACAGCTCCAATTGAGCAATCTTCCGGTCCCCCGGAGTCCACACCTGGTAAAGCTCAAGTGGGATGTCGGCTACAAAAGCTTCCCGTCGCTCGGCGAAGCCGTCGGCCCACACCATCAGGAAACCTCCCGTCCCCTGACGTGGGCTCTCAAGAGCCGCATCCGAAGCTATCACAAATCTCTCACACGGCACTGGTAAAACCTGAAGCACTCGGCGTGGTTGGGTAGCAAAAACTGCTTCTAGCAACTCAAGGCTCGCCTTGATAGGCTCAGTCAGCTCAGATGATCTCTCAGCCTGCCGCGTCTTGATGGAGCCCAATCCTCCGCATCCCACGCGGCCATAGACTCCCATCTCCAAGAAGTTAGCCAGGCCGTAGATCTTGGCCGCGAGGCCAGGTGCGAGTCTCCCCTCGTTCCTGACCTTCTGGATCATCCCGGACATCTTCTCGTGCAACCGCTCCCGAGCCCAGAACGACACCACGCCGTCGTGCAGTGCCTGAGATAGGTCATGGTCAAGCCCCAGAAAGAGTCCTTGGGCTGCCATAGGCTGCTTCTTGTCCTCGGAGAATGGCGTGCCCAGCAACCGGTTCAGCTCTTCCAGTGCCCACTGGCCGGAGCCACCGGCCGATCGCCAATCCGTGATGTGGGCGTCATCGAAGTAGAACGAAACCAGAAGGACCAACAGTCGTCTGGCCAGCGCTTCCGCCAGCCTAGAGTACCGGTTGAAACTGGTCACGGCCAACGGCAGGCCAAAGAGCAGCCCTGCGTACCGCTGAAATGCAGGCGCCCCCCAGCCCTGATGCCAAAAACAAACGATACAGCCCCTGGCCTCCTCACTGCTCATAGGAGAGTGGCGATAGGCATCTGGCCAATCCTCCCCTCCGGATTCCCACGAGTCACCCTCGCGGGCCGAGCGAAGTTGGCTCTCATCCATGCGTTGCATCACCGCTGCAATGTGCTGGGCTGGTCGCAATGGTGAACAGAGGACTAATTTATTGGCGTCCGATGAACGGAGGGATTGACCCCCTGTATCTGCGTTGTCGATCACTCGCTGCTTGCCTGAGGACTGTGTGATGACACACCTAGGTATGAGTCGGAACTCCTGCCCTCTGAGCTCCCGCTGCAGCTCGGACAGGGACATCGGGGCTGTGCAGAACCCACGATCAGCGTCCTTCTGCGACTGCTCCAGCAAGAAGGCATCATCCTTGCCCGGGCGCAAACTAGCTAGCACGAGCCGATTGTTCTTGCCTGCCCCATCCAGGACCTCCTCAAAGGTGATCCTCCGCGCGTCCTGCGGGGGGAACACGCCGTAGTGGGGGGCAAAGCCGACTGCTGGCAGGCCCACCACCAGGCCATGGGGGTATGACCCAGCAACCCAATGTCCCTTTGTGCTGTCACGGCTTGGAGGGCTGGTGCCTGGAATTGCCTCAACTGATCATCCACTCGCTTCCATCTCTGCTTCAGCTCCTTGACGGCCCCGATGGCGCCACGTCGCATCTGGCGCAGGTCCCCCCTGCGTGCCGCCATGACTGAAGCCACAAACTGCAAATCCTCATCCATCACTGCTTCTTGTTCCAGTGGGGTTGGCGTCATCTTCATAGCCAAGGCCGCAGCGAAGTGGTCGTCCGGATTGGGTACACCGGAGATCAGCGGGGGCAAGGCTGCCTTGTGGCTCAACGCACCCGCTTGCTGCCCCTCCGCTGTGCGCGACCGGATGCGGACCCCCGCCGGGGCCGTGGCAAGGCCCAGGGGACCATCCCAATCCAGATGCTGCCCATGCCGCCACTCCGCATAGTCGATGAATGGAGACTGGTTGATGAGGTCCTCAATCATGGGGAAGCGGAAGCCCTTGAACCAGGGCTCAGGAAAGAGGCACAAGAAGCAGTTCACCACTGCCTCTTGCGTCCAACGCCTCCACGGCACCGCCCTGGCATCCACTCGCCCCATGCCAGCAGAACTCCTCGTCTCGGCACTCGTCGGTTCTTCCGTCGTGCTGGCTGTGCGGCCGACTGCTGGACACACTCCTCAAAAACCAAGCCGGCCAAAATGTCAGCCTCGCACACCTCCTCAAAGCTGCAATCGCAGGCCAGCCTCTTGCCCATCAGCTCTGGCAATCGCTAGCCATTCAGGCCTCACTGGTAGACATACTGCACGAAGCGTGGGATCCACTCGTCCCACGAGCAATCGTGTCCCGGCACCCACGGGCATCTCCAGTCGGACGTAGGGACTCGATGGCTGTGATGCCCTCGTCCAACGTAGACCACGTCCTCGGGTAGGGTACCATCTTCGTACAGCACCTCGAGGATCGCCACTCGCCGAGGCACCGTGGCACCCGATGCCAGCGGGGGTGGCTTGAGCCCGGGCTCACCGCCATCGGTGCCATGGCCCATTCGCGTAGAGCCCGTCCATCGAATTCCAACCAGTGCTCCCGGCGACCTACCGTCTCGATCGCTGGCATCCGCGGGACCGTCAGGCGTGCCTTGCCGACTCGGGCCGCCCACCACGAAGCCGCCACCGCGATGCTGAATGCCAGCGCTGCCGTGTACTCCGCCTCGGCCTTAGACGGGTACCACCTGCCATCGGAACTCTCCTGTGGTTCCCACTCTCGGGGGTGGTGGGTATGGTGGCACATCAAAGGCGGCCACTCCTCGATCTCCTGGACGTTGTGTCTGAGGCACTAGAGTTTGCTCCGGGCTCCGGGCCCCCGCAAACACGCATGCGGAATATTGCGTGTCCTTCCACAGTCCGGACTCCATCATCGCCTGCTCCTGGGGGAGGTACCAGTGCAAGCTCCTTCATGGGTTCTCCCGCACGGAGGCCCCCCCTCCTTCGGCGTGCTTCTGGAGCTGTGTGAGCATCCAGCCGCATGCCGCGTTGTCTGTGTCCACCCGAGCCTGGTCCTTGACTGACAGCCCTGGTAACCCCAGGGGCTGGTCTGCTGACCGGAGAGGCTGGGGTGCTGGGCGTCCGTCGTTGAACTTCCGCGGAATCTCCCTCGCCCGCGGCTTGGTGGAGCAGTCCATCGCGGCCGCAATGAAGTCGGTCTCCTCGAGCTGGCCTGCCAATGACTTTTGCCTCAGGGGGTTAGACAGGTCATGGGCGGGGTCAAGGAGCCAGTCCACGGAAACGGTGCGCCATCCACACCACAGGAAGGCTTTAGTCAACGGGAGGTTCGGACCACACATGAGGTCAGCCATCAAAGGTGGCTCGCCACCAGGCAGCGCTACCGCAGCGGACCCAGAGGATGCAGCCGCCACATCATCCTCCGGGCCCCATCAGGAGCCTTTCCCCTTCTTCCCAGCGCGACAGGTGGACGCTCCGTGGTTGCTGCCCCCGCAGACGCGCTCCCCCCTGGTCACAAGGCCGCAGCGGTGAGCCCCCTGCTGACACTTGGTCGCCTTGCAATTGCCATGCTGGAATGCCTGGCACAGGGTGACTCCATCCTTCAGCACTTTAGCCACCGCCCGACCGCCAATCGGCTTACCCAGCTGGAAGAGGGACGTACTCGGGGTGCTGGTAGCCACTTTGCCCACAGCCGGAGTGGCCGGCGCGGCGCTCCCCTCGCCGGCACGCACCATTCAGTGCGGGTCCCGGGCCTCAAAACACCTCCATGACCACCTTGCCCAGCGTCTTGGTGCTCTCGCGGAACTTGGTCACCCACTCAGTCCGTTCGGCCAGATCCTGAGCCTGCAGCCATCCCAGCCGCTTGTGGTGCGGGAGCGACTGGAGCACCCGTCTGGCCCGGTAGTAGTAGGCCAAGAGGACATCGAGCGGGACCTGGACGAAGCTCGTGCTGTCGGCCCCCAGGACGGCCTCCCTAGCCGCCTCCGGGGCACCTGACACTCGGCCCGTGCCAGCCAGAGCGTAGGCCACCAGCAACGTGTAGAGCTTGTCCAGATAGCCCTCCCAATCTCTGGCCACAGTGTCCTCGTCCGCGTCCTCTTCGACGAACAAGGTGTCCGCCAGCTTCCTCTTCTTGCTGGATGACGTGAGCTGGAATTGCAATGACCGAACCTTCCACACATCGAAAACGCACAGCAGCCTCTTGGACATCTCTCGACTCACTCGGGACACGGTGGCATCCGACGGGTACAATTCCGGGGGGAGCCGGACTCGGTACCTGGTCCAAAAGGCCACCTTGACATCCCGAAGCTCGCTGTCTCCCAGCAGTGAATCGAGGTCAGTGGCACTCACTTTGGAACGGTCGGTGTCACACTGCTTGAAATACAGTGAAACCGCGGACCAGGCCCGCCTCAAACGAGCCACCTGGATCATTCGATCAGTTGATCAGCTATCGCTGGACTGCCTTGGGTAAACCGACTCTCGCCAACTTTGATGCGTGGCACCTTGACATAGACGAGGAGCACAGACAAAGCTTGGAGCTCACTGAGTCTGCAATTGCGATTTATGACGACCCCAGGTTCTTGCCTGAGAGTATGAAGATAAAGCGCCGCTGCAACAACATATCTGCCCGTGCCATCCGGTCAACCGATCGTCTTGGTACCATCATGGCCACCTACAGCCAACAGCACTTTCTGGGAACTCATCTCGCCGAGACACAGGGCATTTTCGCAGTGTTGGTCCTTGATGCAAAACATACCAATGGCAAGCCGCATTTCCTGTCACCCTATCAGGTCTTGATTGCCCATGGCCTGAAAGAGCCAGCCACTTTGCCAGCCGATGTCAATCAGGCCTTCAGGCATGTTGGCAACTTCATTGCGCCCATCCATGCGCTGTATGTGTTAGGAGTGGCCGTTGTCAGACATGCCCGTAGGATCTTGTGTGCACCCACTATAGACCCGATGCAATATATAAGTGCTTATCTGCACAGGCGGATCAGGGCAACCAAAGCCCGTGTCTTGACACGTGATGGTTGGTCCCATGTGGTTGTTGACGCAGCCCGGCATGACATTTCCCCCACCATTCCGATCGACGTGACATGGGCCGTCACTGTCACCACTGAGACTCAGTGCTATGAAGTGGTACTGCACCAGCCTGTGCCAGTTGCTTTCATCCAGGATTTGCTTGAAATTCCGAAGCGTGATTATGAAGTCTTCTTGTCAGATCTGAGTGGGCCACGCAGGGTCTCAGAGCATTTCGAAATCCGCGAAAACTGTCAGGTGCATTTTGTCTCGCTACGCTTTGTGCAGGTCGGAGCGGCTCGCATTGCGGAATTGAGGTCCTGTCTGCATAGGGTAATACCCACTACCATCCATTTTGAAGAATCCCGCTTCATCGTGTGGATGTGGGATGGTCTAATTTTTTGCATTCAGCGTGTCCCTCCCAACGTGACGCCGCTTGCCTTGGAGTATGCCGTTGAACTGCAGCAGATGATCAATGTGTACCGTGAGGCCAGTGTTCGCTCGTTGGGTCTTGATGGTTGGATTTCAAACAGCTTAATCAGGGAGACGGCGGTACCACCTTCGCATCCTGTCATCAGTGTTTGCCTCAACCCTATCCATACTTCGGTTACATCAGATCCACGCTCCGTGGAACTCTGGGTCAAATGGCCCGGGGCTAGCAAAGCACGGGTGCTTCGTGTGCAAATGCATTGTGACCTGAAAGCTGCATGCCGTGCGGCGCACTGCCAAGACCAAGGTGATTTCGACGCCTTGGTGCCCTGGGTCAACGGGTGCCAAATTGCATGGGACACCAAAGCATATCATCTTGCCACATGTGTTGTCTCCCTGAGAACGCAAGGCATTCGGGGAGGCGTCAAGGCAAAGAATCTTCCGAATCGTTGTGCAACCATCCTGTTGCAACAAAGCGTGCCTGTGCACAGGATTGCGCAGAAGGTCGACGAGCTGCTCTCCAGATGTGAGGAAGCTGAAATTGTGACCCTTGAAAACGAAGCTTCTCTTGGGAAACAGAAATCGGCCCTCATTGATTTAGCAGCCAAGCACACGATTGATCTCTTTGGTGAAGACAAGGGCAAAGGCAAGGGTAAACCTCAGTCCCGCAGGGCCAGTAAGAAACCCATGAAGGGTAATAATGTGGTGGCGCCTCGTGCGGCTGACTTTCAGCTGGAGCCGGGCACTTTTCAGTATGCGGATTGTTCCCCAGCCGACGTGCTCACTGAAATCAGTACTAGAACCACAGGGGTGGCCCTGCTGTCACCTGCGGAGGCCGTACCCTGGCTTGCACAGCCACCATCTACGCCAGACGAGCTCGCGGTTATCATCCTTGGGGAAGGACCCAGCTCCCATCCGCAAATTACCAAGCATTCCATTGAGTTTCCTGCTATTTCAGCAGGCACTCAGGATCGTGTGCTTCTCAGAGGTACGATGTACCAGTTGGGCTCAAAGCATGTGAAACTCGGATTGACGCAGCTCAAAATGACAGTAGCAGAAACCGTCACATGCTCGCTCACTGTGCACAGTGAAGATTTCCAGCCAGATGCTTGGAAGAACCTGGTACAGGCACCTGCAAAAGTGATCCTTCACCGCCTTGGGGAACTCCAGCCTCTCATCACCTCGGTTTGGGGTAGGTCTTTTCGTAAGAATAAAGACAGGAGTGCGCCGGCAGACTCCACCACTGTCCAGGTGTGGGTGAGCTTGCCAACCAGTGCGACGCATGACTTGCTCCGACTATCAGGATTCAGCAGCGTCTACGTCACCCCTCGCAGTGCAACTGGGAGCATCGACACCAGCTACCCTGTGTTCTGGATGACGGACAGCACCCGTGTGAGCATGGAAACCACATGTGCAGGACTCCCCCACCTCGGATTTATAAGAGGTGGGGGGAGTAAGCCCAATTATGCCATTCGATCCACTGCCGCTACTGCACAAGCCATCCATGACAAGGTCAGGCCTGGGGAGAGTTGGAGAGAACCAGTTGCTGTGACAGAACTCTACAAGCTCACGCACCTGCCGCCTGGAATCACTCGTGATGCCTTGACTGAATTGGGTTCCGAAATGAAATGGGCGCTCAAACCCATTAAACGCCTTAATCACCGTACTTGGTTGGTAGGTGCATCGTGTGCACCGAGTGTATGGTGCGTGCAACTGGGCGGTGCCTCCATTCTCATCACCAGGGTTGAGCCAAAGCAGTTGGCGACCGCAGCCGTTGTGATAGCCGGCAAACCACCAGAGACCAAATCATCCTCAAGCACAGCAGACCCCTGGCTCGTAAATGATCCGTGGGCTGCCGCTGCACCTAAAACAATCACGCCTCCGCCACGTGTGACGCAGGGGCCTATCCAGACCAAGCATGAAGAGCAAGACAAGCGGCTCGATTCTCTGGAGAAGAAAATCCAGGTTTTGACTGAGGGCCAGCAACATATTGAGAAATCTCAGCATGAGATGCAGGCTGCCATTACCTCGCAACTTCAGGGTATTGTGTCCTCTGTGACCACCCAGTTGGAATCGAGCATGCAGCAGGCAATCAGCAGAGCATTGAAAACCAGGCCTACGATTCGCGATTCTCCTGAGAAAGCTGCACCTTTGAAAAAAGCTCAGCGTATCGGGAGTGACGATGACATGTAGCACACAACGCACAGTCCTGTTGGACTGTGACGCACACTGCGCACTTAGAATCAAGTCCTTGGCCGGTAAGCTTTGGCTTGAGCGTTGAACTCAGTGCTTCACCTAAGTGCCGAATTTTCTATCCATCCCGTTGTAGTTGCGACTCAATAGTAGTTGCAAGCTATGGTAGGCTTGACTTGCACCGCATCCACTCTTGGAGACATGGACTGCTCAATAAATTGGTGAAATGGCTTTACAGCCCAGATGCTGTACTGCAATATGGCCTTTTCTCCTTTTGCGACCAGCCTCATGGCACAGTGACCGTGGAGTATTCTTTCGGTAGAGGTGTGTGGGGTGATGCACACCCCACTTTCGAGTATGGGTCGTCCGAGATGGGATTGCAGGGCCTGCGCCGGGGAAAAAAGGATTTGCACTACCAGCAGACCCATTTCGGTGATCATTCTGACATGATTGGCAGGAACCCCTGGCAGTTTCAGGTCGCACTAGGATCCGCTGTCAGGTTTGGTGAAGCCAAGAATCCGGGACCCTACCAGGTGCTCACCGTTTGTGTTTTTAATCCTACCACGGTATATAACCATGTGAGTGACATTTGTAAGATACCAGCCGATCTTTATGTCCTCTCCGAAACGGGGGCCATGGACTTGCATCAGAAGGATGTCACACACGACTTGGCACAGAACCAGATAAGTACACAGTGGGGGCATCCCGTTCCTCAATTTCGAGACACCAAATCCGCTGCCTGCAACAAAGGCGCACCCATTGGTGTTGCCCTTTGGTCACGACTCCCAATTAGGCCTTGCAGGGAACCACCACCTGATGCTCTGGCCCTCTCGTGTAGGTACCATGAAGCCTGGGTTACCTTTGGCAAAACTCCTGTTCTGGTCATTGTTGTCTACTGCTTTACCACCACGTATAGAGAGCACAGGGACAGAAACCTTGTTTTGCTTTCCCATGCCGCAAAACGGGCCGCATCAGTCAAGGGAAACGTGATGTTGGGTGGTGACTTCAATGCCGCATTACTGGATGATCGCATTGTGCCGATGCTCGAGCAGCAGGGTTTCCAAGACGTAATGCATCTCGCAAAGGCCAAGTGGCCGGATCGGATACATCCGACATGCATGGATGTAACATATCCGGATAATCTACTTGTGAAGGGCCCCTTGTGTTCTAAGATCATTGGGGCCCAAGTTCATAAAGAAAAAGGCCTTGGGGCCCATCTGCCCTTTACCGTGCATTTTTTGGTTCCCACACACACTGAAGCAGTCATGGCATGGAAACTACCAAAAGATTGGACAAAGCTCAAACCTGATCCATGTATCATTGAAACCGAATACCAACGCGCCAGACCCACCTTCACAGAATCTACTGCTGATTCGGTTGAAGATTGTTTATCGCAATGGGCCGGTGCAGTGGAAGCCGCAGTGGACAGTGCATTGAAATCTAGTGGGGATCCAGACGGAGCCGATCACTTGCCTGCCGTGTACCGTGGAAGATGCCAGAGGCCCGTCTTCAGGCAAATACAGCCGGCACCATTGCCAAAGTTCTCAAATAATAGGACTTATGACCCGCTTGTGGATCTTGTGTCGTTCACAGCTGTTCATAAAACTCGGCAGGTCAGGAGACTCTATTCTTTCCGTCGCACGCTTGCTACTTATTGTGGGCCTTCCGGTGCACCTGTGCACCATGACCAGCTGCGACACCTGTGGAATGCCATCAGGACTGCTAAAGGTTATACACCCGACTTTCCGACCTGGATCCAACAGTGCACAGGTGTGTGGTACTTGGATTGCATCAACTTGGAAGCCCTCCGATGGGTAGATCAAGTCATCTTGCACTGTCGAACTGACTGTGATCAGTTTGCTTGCCAGAGTCGCACCCTGCGTACAAAAGATTTCAGGACGAAGCTCGAGGTGGATTGGGGCCAGCATGGAGGCAGATTCACGGCCTTGCTTTTACGTAAGCCTGCCTTTGCAGCGGCCAACCATATGACCACTACTGTTTGCTATATGTGTACACGTTTGAGAGCCACTGCCAAAAAGGAACCCCGTATACTTGTCGCCGAGTGTAAGCTTGCCGTGGGTGAAATCCTCATCATTAATGGGGAACGATGCCGTATTCTGCAAAAACCTTCAAACGATGTGTGTGTGTTGGACTTGCTTCCACACACTGGCGCCACATTTAAAGCTTATCACGAAAAATGGTCGGCGTCTGCCGATATTGCTTTCAATAATCTACTTGATGTGTGGCAGCCGGTTTGGCAGCGCGACACACCAGAGGAGAGAGACCAAGACGAACATTGGCCTCACGCATTCCAGCTTATCGATAAATACGCTCCGCTGCTTCCGGAAATAAAGATTCCGACACTTACTGTCCAAGCATGGAAAGAAGCTTTGGCAACTACCAAAAGAAAGACTGCCAAAGGGTGTTGTGGCTTCAGTTGTCCCGAGTTGCTGTCCCTGCCGGATGTTGCCTTAGAGGATCTCTTGCATGTGTTTGAGCGACTGCAGCAAGGTGCGCATTGGCCTGAGATCCTTGTTACAGCACGCACCATTTTTCTCCAGAAAAACCCTGATGACTTCTCGCCTGAAGGCCGCCGTCCCATCACAGTGTTCTCACTCCTTTTCCGACTTTGGTCTAAAATTGTGAATAAATGCTTGATTAATGAATGGGCCCATCACCTTCCATCGGCTGTATCAGCAGGGATCCCTGGCCGTACCTCAGAAACAGTATGGTGGCTTTCACAAGCCCGCATAGAAAACGCCATCCTGCATAAGCAGGACATGGCTGGCCTAGTCACGGACTTGAAAAAATGTTTCAATTACTTGGCTAGACGACCTCTGGGTGCACTGTTCCGAAGACTAGGCGCACCACCGCATATTGTTGACACTTGGTTACGCGCCCTGAACCAGTCCACACGTGTAATCATTATTCAGGGAGTCGCATCAGAGCCAGTTACCTCCACAACTGGCATTCCCGAAGGTGATCCGCTGGGGATTGCCTCAATTGCAGCGTACGGAGCCCTGTGGTCGTGGCAGATGTCCAGCCTCAACACCACACCCTACGCCTATGCGGATAATCTTGAGTACCATTGTGAACCCCGATTCATCACGCTTGCAGCAGACGCTAATCAGGCATTCCATTGTGCCTGGAGGCAGTATATCTCCTACGCTAAGAGTTGGTCCTGGGCCACCTCCAAGGCCGGTAGAACTGCCTGGGAGAGATACAATATAGGCCAGCCTGATACCAAAAAATTACCATTCAAAACTAGTGGTATCGACCTTGGAACTGTGGCTAACTATACTGGCTTTAGGCACACAGAAAATCAGGAAGCAAGGATCAATGAGGGCATCAGGAGAGCCTACACTCTTTCAAGATTCCCACTCTCTACTGAGAATACTGTGAAGGCAATTCATGCCTCCATTCTGCCCCAGGCCTTGCATGGGTGTGAAGGCCTCTTACCCTCTCTTAGAAAACTTTCACATCTTAGGTCTGCCTTTACAGCCTGCTTGATTGATAATAAATCCTGTGCTAATCCCTGGATGTCTTGCACCTGCATGGCATCACGGATATGTGATCCGCTCTACTATGTGGCCACGCGAATTATAAGATTATGCCGCAAGATGTTAGGGACAAATGCCGACGCACTGGCACTAGTCTGGGCAAATGCCCAACATTTGCTTGAAAACCATTCTCATAATTCCAGGGTGCACAGGCCTGGGCCTGCCGCTGCACTTGCTAGATTGTCCGAGCTATTGCACTGCAAACTAAACTCCAGTTTTGTACTTGTCAATCCAGATGGCCTGACCTTGGATCTGGCACAGATGAGCAGGCCTGACATTACTGACTTCCTGTTGACCACTTGGAGCCACGTGATTACAACAGAAGCGCTCAAAAGGAAAACCTGGCAAGACATTGACACCGTAGATGTCACACACACAGCGTTCCTTTTACAAGCACTCAGTGACAAACAAAGAGCCTTGGTAAAACGGCATTTGACCGGAGCATTTCAGAACCCAGTTATGCAAATACACTGGAAACCCAAAGCAGAGGTTACATGCATACTGTGTGGCGAAGAACAACCAGGTCTCTTGCATGACCAGCTCGACTGCCCAAAGCTAGTGCATGTTCGGGATGCCTGGCACGATTGGTTGGCGCAACTAGCAGTTGGGCAGCGCCCCTATTTGGCATTTCCGGTAGCACCCCAGCTCTCAACAGAGCTAGAACTCAGGCTTATAAGGCAGAATACCTCCTTTCCACTGCCTGAGCATCAGACCAACGATGGCCATGTCATTGTTTGGACTGATGGATCTGCCAACGTAACATTAAATCACGTCCTCAGAGAGGCCACCTGGGCCATCGTGATAGACACGTGCGCCAACGACTACCAGAGAAACCAGAGCATGCGGCATTGGAATACAGATTTCCGCCTACCTGACACCTTTAAAGTGGTGCAAGTAGGTTTCGTGCCTGGGCGTCAGACAGTGAACCGTGCAGAACTCTTGGCTGTGTGCTACGCAATTCTCTGTTTCCGACAGGCGCAAAGCCTTCACATATACTGCGATAGTCAGTATGTCGTGGACTTGCTTCCCGCAGTCACACATAAGCCAGAACCCCTTGTGCATTGGCACCGGGATAACTTTGACCTTATCCTTTTCCTTTGTAAGGCTATACAGGGGAGTGACTTCACAATTAGCATTCAGAAGATCAAATCTCATCAGAATCCCATTGATCTGGCTACCCTTCTTGATAAATATAATGCAATTGGGAATCACTGTGCAGACGCAGCTGCCGGTTGCCTAAGGAAAGTAGGTAATCCTCTTACTTGTGAACTTAGGAAGACACTTGATGCTGATTGGAGTGACCGTAATAAGTTCACATGCTGCGCACTTGAATACCTTGCAGACGTGCAGGAAGCCAAGATTAAACAGATAAGGGAAAAAACAATCAGCTCCACTCAAGGGGAAGCCACGCAGCCTAACCAAGGGCAGACCCGCAGAGAGAGGCAATTGGACGTCCTCACCATACGAGTGGAAAGCCCCATAGAGTGGCACATTAGTGACTTGCAGGCTAAGCATTGTGAACTCTGCCTATATGGCCACACTTATATGCGCCGTCTCATTGCTTGGGCGCGCACGCTCAAATGGGGTCAACCCAAACCCCAATGTATTGGCATCACTTGGTTTGAACTCTATGTTAATTTTCGCCTTGTGACCCAATCGGAAGTGCCCACTAACATCTCCAAAGATTCAAAGAAGCCAAAGTATTGCACACCTGAGCAAAATGCTGACGTGCTCCTACTGAAGCTTAGTGAAAAAGCCATTCGTAGATTGTGGGTAGACTCCATGCGCACTGTGGCTATGCTCTTGCACCAGCCCCTCTTCCCATACCCAGAGGCTACTTGCATCAGATCACTCCAGAAAATACTACCGATTGACTATGGCTCTGGCCTGATTCAACGACCTGAACTCGTCAGATCACAAGAAACAGCTGCTGTTGTTCAGCAGGCTGTCTTGTCTACGTGTAAGCCTGGTCGCTTCGGTGGTGCGGGAAGGCCTGAAATCCCGACACTGGAGCCTGTCGTTAACCTTGAAATGCCAGCAGATGAAAAGCCAGATGTCCTTGCCGCGCTTAGACTCAGAGCTTGGAAGAAGACACAAGACGGGCTTGCACCTCTTGCCCGCATGCAGTAGATTGCTGCGCCTGATGCTTTGTTCTTGTTGGTTCTTGGCCCCCCTTTTTTGGTTCCTTTGGGCCCCCCTGGTTCTTGGTCTGGTTGCATCAGGTGCGGTGTTTTCCCCACTTCCGGTCTTGAATATCTTGACCGGGCCGTTAGTCGGCGTGTGTCACGGATTGAGGGTGCGCGTCATCAAGTTCAAAAAAAAAAACCCAGATTCAGTTTGCCCAGGAAGGTTTCAACCTGTGCCTCCGAGTCGAAGAAAAACCGAAATTCTTCCAGGTTGGCTATCTTGTGTTTGAGGAGGGCTTGGACGACCGATTGCTCCAAATCGAAGTTGATTGCCAGGGCCCCAAGGGTTTCCTCAATGGTCTTCCCAGGTGGAGGCACCAACCCCAAACTTGCCATTGCCGCCGGGGTCACTCCCCGGCCTGGCTGTCAACGCCGGATCTAGTCCTGCAATACGAAATGGGCTGAGGCAGACCCCGTCCCATGACCGACTTCCCTCCCTGTCTCCCACGGAAACCCCCATGACAGTGCAGGTGCAATGGAGTCAAGCCGTGGAGCATCACTTGCGGGGGGCTGTCCCTCGCCCTTCCACTTCTCCCCAAAACCTAAGGTCCCAGCCAAACTTCACACCCCTTGGGGGGGGGCCTCAGAGGTTCTGGGGTTAAAACAGTTCGTCCTCAACACCGACTTTCTTCTCGCTCTCAGCAGAGTCGGGCCCGTCGGCACAGGCTGAGGCCCGTGCAAAATGGGGACCCAAGCTTATTTGGACGCGCCGGGGCGCTACAAGGCAAAACCGCAAAACATCAGCCATGGTCTACTCACTGCGCCGCCACCCAGCTGGAGCTCGCCCCTGGCAAAGGTGGCACAAAGTCCGCCCCCACGCTGACGCCTCCTCCCAGGTGTCGCACAGGATCGGATCCCTCAAGCGCCCAGCACCAGAGCGCGCCTGCTTGTGGCTGCACAGCGGCGCATCGTTCATCATGCGCAGGTGGATGTTCGAGCGCACCGTGGTCACGTAGCCCACCGGCAAAGGCCACGAGGGTCCCACCCTCGTTTCCTGCCGCATGCGCTCCACCCACATCCCGGTGTCCTTATCGTGGGCGATCTTGCTGTACTCGATGTTTCTGCGGGCCCGAATCCACGCCTCCGACTCCGAGATGGTCTCCCGGGTCAAGACTGCACGGGCCAGGATGCCCATTGCCGCGGCCCGGTGCCGGCCCGCCATGCAGTGCACGAGCGCCTGTTCACCAGCCGCCAACGTCTGCTGCAGCACAGCCCACATGTTCTTCCAGCCCTCCGTGCGGTCCCGTGGCTTCGTGATGGGCATGTACACCGGGAACGCCCCCGGCAATGTCACACCCCCCCGGCTCTCCGGGCTGTTCGGGAGGCAAATGATCTGCAGAGTCACGGGCGGGAAATTGGGCGCCTCCACCTGCTTCGGGAGTCCGGACAACCACAAACGGCCACCCTTCGCATTCTGGTAAATGCACGTCGCTACCTGCGCAGCGCGTTCCTCCGCAAGGGCATCAAACAGCTGGTCCCCCTGGGCCACAGGGAGCACAGCCGCCGGACGCGAAGGCTGTGACGGGGCTTCCGAGTCACCCTCGGGCCAGGCGTCACGCCTCCTCCGCTTCTCACCAGGGCCGCTCGGCTCTGGCGGCCGCTTCTGGGGCACCGCCTTGATCTTGGGCGACAGCATCATCGCTTCGGCACTAGCCGAGCCACTGCTCGCGGCCCCTGACGGCCGGGCCGGGATGGACGCCTCCGGGTCCTCCACCATGACCACCTTCGTCACCCGGCACACGCCCGCTGCATGCTTCCCTCCGCAGGCTCTCCCCGTCAAGCGGACGCATGCGCAAAGGTGTGCAAACCCGCACACTCGCTCCCCGGGGCATTGCCCCGATTGGAACGCCGGGCATAGCCTCTTGCCATCACGCATCACTGCGGTCAGACGCCGGCCGTTGAGCGAGGCCGGCATCGTGGTAGCTGGTTTAGCTGCCTCTGCCTTGGCTTTGGCGATCCGCTTGAGCTTCTGCGTCAGGGCGAAGCGCTTCTGAAGCTCCTTGGGGCGTGGGGGGGCCGCCCACACCACCTGGGCGTCCCGCGCCTTGGCTTGGGCTGCCGCCGCCTGGCCAGCCTGGGCCGCCTCCTGAACCTCCGCCGGCGGAACCAACTCCCAGGACTCGTGGTGGGTCAGAGCCGCAACCGCTCCCACCATCCTGTGCTTGGCCAACAAGGACGCCGCGTACTTGGCCCCGCTGTAGTGCAATGGCATGCGAGCATCCTCCGGAACGTCGCCTTTGGTCTGCCAGTCGCCCAGTGCCGCCATGTCGAGGGCGCTGAACCCCACCAGTTGGCCCACCGTTGTACCAACCCGCCTGAATGAGTACGACGACACCATCGCCGGGTTCTCCACCAAGTCCGCAAACTCATGCCGGACCATCCGGTAAACATCGGATAGCGACCACGGGATCCCCTCCCGACGGAACGCCAGCCCGCAGTCTGCCTTCTGCTTCTCCGGCACCAGGGCAAAGTCATGGAGCCAGGCCGCCGACCAGTCCCACCCGGTTGACAGCTGTCCGGGCACGCAGAAGTCGAAGCCCTTGCGAAGGCGCCGCTGCTTCCCTTTGATGCAGTGCGCATGGACCGTCGACATGGTTACCTTCCGCACCTCCGCCCGAGTGAGGTGCTTGTGGCGTAGAACTCCTCCATAGAGCATCCATGCCGCCAGCAACGCTTGCCAGCGATCATCGCCCTGCGTGTAGAGCTCCTCCATCCGCTGCTCCATCTTCAGCAGCATCACCGGTTCCACCACGGCTGCCTGTCCCCTGGGCCCTGCCCGGCGCGCCTGTCCCGCAGGCGGCGTGAGCATGCTCAACCCCAGATCCACCCTCGCCTGCTTGGTGAGCCAGCGCAGTGATTGGGTAGCACGGGCCGGGGCAGCTGTTCCTTCGTGGAGGAAAACATCAAGGTCGACCACCTCCGGCGGCAGCGGGCGAGAACGCGCCTGCATGAAGGTGATCACCTCACCCCATGTGCGCAAGGCGTTCAACACCGTGGCCCTTTCCGCCTCCGTCACCAACCGCTGCGCCAAACGAGTACATGATCCTCTCCACTCGCGCCGCAGCTGCTCCGTCAGGACTCCTGTCGGCTTCATCGCCCCCATGTCCTGCAGTGCCTCGCCGAGCCGCTGGACCTGCATCGTGATCGCCTCCGGTTCGTCTTGAACTGCACGAAGGCGTACCGCCGGAGCCCTCGAAGGCCGAGGGGCCAGAGGCCGAAAAGGAAGGTGAACAGCCGTCCCCCGGCTCTCACCCTCCACCACATCAGCCGCAGCCGGCAGCAGCTCGGACTCCTGTGCGCTACGCACCCGCACCCACGTGTTGGCCAGGTCCCTGCCGCCAGCAGTCAGCGCCTCCTCAAACGAGCGGAAGGCGAACGCAAAGTCCGCATCATTCTGCAGCCCGTACTCGCGCCTCCACCTGGCGGTGTGCTGGGCGCCCACCGCGCCCAAAGCCGACTCCGGGTCCCACTGCCCCCCGGCGTCCCCCGCCAGGCGAGGGTAGATCCCGGTCGGTACAGCTGCCATGGCGCTAAGGATCCCCCAGAGAGACCAAATGGCTGAGGCATTCCTCGCAGAGCGGCCTGTCCCGGATGACGTGCCGTGTGAGGGCACCACACCGCATGCAAGGGGGGGGAAAAACACGCTCTCCCGCTGCAAAACCAGCCAGCCACTGGCCCAGAGCCTTCCCGGCCCAAGCGGTGGCCCCATCGCGACTCTCCCAGTCGCCGGAGTCGGCTCATATGCCGGCTCTCGCCAAGAGACCCGGCCTGCCTGCCACCTCCTCACGCCCAGAAGACGGCCTCCCGATCGAGGCCACACTCCTCGAGGCCGGCCAACTCCACGTAGCCAATGAAACGCGCCACGTGCTCGGGGACCAGCTGCTGCACTCGCATGCCCGAGTCAACGGCCCGAAGCTGAACCTTATGCAGGTAGTCCCGGCCCGCATAGTAAAGGTCCCAAGCTGCCTCCGGGCCAACCTCCGCTTGAACCAGGACTGCGCGCTTGGTCCATGTCCCGAGCCACGGGAACTGGAACCCCCCACGCATCTCTGTGCACCTAGCACACCCTTCCACCATGCAGGGAACCTCCCGCAACGACCCCAGGGAATGAATGCGAAATTCAGAGGTCTCGGTTGGGGGGAGGTGCACCACCACCACAACAGCCCTCCACAGCCGAACGGCCTGGTCCCGTTCCCCACGGGCCAGCAGTCCTTGCACGTAGGATTCGAAGTCCATGAGGGCCGCCGGGTGCAACATCCGCGCCTGACAATGGGCCACCAAATGGCCTGCATCGGCGCCAGACATACCGGAGTCCCACTCCAGTCAACAATATAACCGAAAACCAAAAAGGTATCTGCCAATTTGGCTCAGTCTTGATCCAAAATGGCAGACCCATAACAATTGATGATACATGTTCACCCAATGCCTGCCAAGCTCTAAACATGGCATAAAACACCACCTGTACAAGGGAAGAATCCTCATAACCAGTGGTTGAAACATGCTTTTTAAGCCAATGGGTGGCTGCACCCTACACTCAGCACTTTTTTTGAAAATATTGTGGCGCACTTCCCGGGCCTTTCTGCAAGCCTCCTCGCTGGTGTCCACGGCCAGGACACGTACGTTTTCCACCGCGGCGACGGCAATCATCACCTCAAGCGCGCTATGGGAAACGATTGCCACAAATCCTTGGTGAGCCTTCCAGACGCACCCTATGATCTTGGTACAGTTGGAGCTCGGATTGCCATGGCTTAACAGCGTAAGCACCTCTGAACAGGCATTCACTCTCACGTTCCCGCGTCAACGTTGAACAAGAATGCACACTTGAGACCGCTTTCCAATTTCTAAACTCAGGGCAGGGGGGTGGGTCTGCCGCTTTCGCCGGCTGCGAGCTTGCCCCTCGATCCCTCATGGAAGCTTGCAAAACTCTTACATGGTGGAGTACTTTCCTTTTGACATGACCCCCTCTGCACTTCTACGCTTCTTTGACCGAATCACGGTAAGAACAACAGGAGCCACAGGCAACCAAGTAAGTTTCTGTACACCTCGTACTTGCCTTGGCCTTTGCCACGTTGGCCTCGGCCGAGCTTCTGCCGACAAACCCAGCCCGCCGCAGCCGAAAACGGCCACCGTCTCCCCAGCAGACAGCCGGCCCTGCTGCACCACCTCCGTTTGACCAGCGGACGGTGTCAACTCCATGCACTCATGGAGTTGTGTCCAGTTTATAACGCCTCTATTAAACTTGATTCAGCAGACCAGCAAAAAGTCAGCTAATTATTTTGTTTCGCGGGGGTGCTTGGACAGATTTCAGCGGTTGGGCAAGATAATGTCAAGGGGCCATGGCGCAACCACAGTGCATCCGACTCCAGCTTGGAAGGTTCAGGGATGTTCAGGGCTCGAATCTCTCTGGCCTCATTTGCGAACACCGCGCCACTTACCATTGAGCAATATTTTGTGCGCACCCTCACTAAACAAGAGCAATAGGGCAGGAGGTCACACGCAACGAATCAATGCGAATGTCTCAAGTTGCGTGCTGGCCGGACAAAGCACACTGATGGATATTCTGGTATAGATGCACCCGGGGCCAATCTGCGTTTGACATGGTTTTACTCTCCCCTTGCATTCACTGGACGAATGCCGATAATTCGTGCCCCCGAGAAGCGACACACGAAGCCATGTCGCCGCACGGTACGCCGTGGTCATGCGGCAGCCCAGGGCCGCGGCTTGGAGAAAGCTGACCTCCGAGTCCCGAGTCCAGAGAGGTTCAACCATTTCAGGCCAGCCAGTCCATCAGTTACATCAAGCGTTCCGAACGCAAACTGTGGGCAAAAGCTAAGTAGCCAGTATCCTAAACTCATGCAGATGCATGCTCCAACCGCAACCATGAGCATTCCTCTTCCCAACCCTCCCTGAAGCACCATTGAAGTTTTCTTTGCTCTGAGCTGGCCTCACACTGCTTAGAAGAACTGCAGCTATGACAACGATGAGCATCCATTGCTGTCTGGCTGTCAGAACGTGCATGTGATCTCAAGGTCGAATGCGAACAATGCAGCTCCCTCAGAGTGTGAACGACATACGGGGTGCGTTTTCAGGTAATAGACTTCATACCAAAAACATTTAACGCTGGGTCTATCAATTTCACACTCTCAAAATTCCACTCACAATTGATGGCAATAAGGTAAGTAACCCGAAGTACAGGACTTCGCAGCTTCGACGCATCCCAGGGTTCCCTTCCATGTCCCCTGTAAATATCACCAACGGAACATACCAGGAATCACCAAATAGATGTTGCTGCTGAAAGACAACATCCTCCCCCCCTCCCCCCCCTCCCCCCCCTCCCCCCTCCCCCCTGCCCCCCCCCTCCCCCCCCCCCCCCGCCGCACCCCGCATCCCGCATCCCGCATCCGCCAAAATGCGCAACCGCCTTGGGTGGCATCAAGCTCACGTTGAGGTCGGCCCGCGGCACCGCCACGAACTCTGCGAAGCCCCCGGGCATGGTGAAGCCAGGCTGGGCCTGCGCCTGAGCGGCACTGGTGCTTTGCTGCGATAGCAATATACCAATGTATCCTCATGACCACTTCATCAATTTAAAGGGGATGCCTTTGGCGTCACAGAAAATCCATCCAGCATCCATCTTTTGGCGCTCCCAAAAGTTCATTTCGATGCCAATTCAATTTCTATCCAAATTATATTGAGGAACTCTTTTGGGCTGCATGTGCAGGAACAACAGGAGCCAAATACAATCAACATCAATCAACGTGACTGCAACCGAAAGAAGGGGTGCGGGCTGCCCACTGTTCTCAAAGTCATTGATATCAAGTACTGAAGCAAACTAAGCGCTAAGTGGGGTCTGTCCACTCATGCAGCATTACGCAGCCTACCCCATAAGCAACAAGGATTCCCGCAAAATGAGGCACAACCCCCACGCTGCAGGAGCTTGGCTGGAAATTAAAAGGCTCACAACGGCACACAGGTATCAGTGCCAAACAAGGGCGACCATACGCTTGTTCCATGAAGAGTTTCGAGGGGTGCGTGTGCATATCGTCTCTACGGTGAAACGGTTCTATGTGTCTAAGTGTCGGTACGTGTGTGGTGTGTGGGTGGGTTGGGTTGGGTTGGGTTGGGTTGGGTTGGGTTGAGTTGGGTTTTGAGTTGGGTTGTGTTGGGCTGAGTTGGGTTGGGCTGGTGCTTTTGGCGTTGTTGTCTGTGTCTGTGTCAGTGTCCGTGGGTGGGCTTGATGTTTGCACTGCACATCAGCTGCAAACCTTGAGTTGCAGCAACACCTTCAGCTGTTGGGCGACCGCCCAATAAGAGTCTTGGACAGCCGTACCCGCGTCAAGGGAAGGAAAAGGAGATGGTATTTGCACGACTTTGAGTTGAGAAGCTTCACATGCCTGCGCAAAAGCACATCACACTCTAGCATGAACCACGGAAACAAACTTCTCGCATTGCGCAAGCACCATGGGCCATCCGCAATGGAACCTCAAGCTTTCAAAGACTCTTGGTCTCAGTCCTCCACTCGCAAATCGTGACAATCTCGCTCTAGTTGCATTGCCGTCTTTGTCGCTCATACAACGGGTTTGTCTTTAAGTGTGGGAAAGCTCCAAATGAAACGGGTATTCTCAAAAAGAGACACCCCCTGTTGCCCTGCGCCTCACAAATGGTCGGCCGCCCCTTGGCACAGTAGCGGCAGTTCCCGCAGCTCAAGATGAAGGGCACAGCCACGCGGTCGCCAACCTGTCCCATCGAGCTGGTGTGCGTTGCAACATGCGCCGCTGCCTTGTTGACGTCGGTATCACATGCATACATATGCGCGTGTATGAATGGAATGCATATAAGAAACCAATGTGAGAAACATGGCAAACTCGCCTGACAAAGGCACAATATCCTTTTCATGTTGCGACAAACCTGATAGAGGCTGGTCGGCCTTTGCCGACTCCTAGACTTCAACGAGCAAGACTGAAACAACTGTGCAGCGCATGTGTCTAGCGGGGTGCCAATATGCAAGATTGCTGCTGCAGAAGCCAAAACTGCCGGCTTCTGGCGACCCACCTGCAAGACTTGTGTAGCATGTGTATCCGTGCCAGTGCATTGGTCCATAAAGGGCAGCTGCGCAGTAAGTCAATCAAGTACGCAAAATGCCAGTCGAGGGCCTACTTTCACGAAACAAACATGTAGGACTGGCCGCGGGTCTATAAACACTCACAACAAAACTCTGCGGAGCTGAACATGACGTCCTCCCCCTGGTCTCAAAGCCAAACGCCGCAGCCACTTGCTGCTGCTCAAATGGAAATCCGATTAGCCCCACTCATGTTGTTTCTTTCATTCCTCAAGAATGGCCGAGGTTTCCAAAGAGCACTCGCTGGTATCTTGCAGCAGCAAATGGGCTCATGACCAAATGGCCCATCAGCCCGTGGCATGAGCATGAACCCATCCGGCAACACACATTCCTTAGGCCTTCCTCTTGTGCTCCAAATGTCCGCTTGTTGGACCATGCCGGATCTCAACATGGGGACTTTGTTGCTGCAAACGGCCATGGGTTTATCCCGCGTAAGACTCGGGCCCTTGCAGCGCCTGGAACTTGGTGGTCCCTTGGCCCAGCTTCACCACCACGCCACTCCTAGCGCCAACGAGAGCCATGGCCGACTCCTGCTTTGCATTTTGAAACACATCGGGATGGGAACATTCCCCAAGTAAGAACGCTTCCTCCCGGTTGCGCTCGCTTCATCCCGAGTCAGCTCAGCTCCGAACTTTCCTACGATTTTTCGAGCTCGTCTGCGGCAATTTCTTGGGCCAGGGGGCAGCTCATGGCCCGGCGTGAAGGGCAGGCCATGCCTTGGACTGTTGGGATGCATCAAAGGCCCCCAATCTGATGTGTGCAGGCGAAGCAGGCTCTCCGAAAAGTGTGAGCTGACTTGGCCCCGCAAGTTCAGTGGTTGAAAAAGAACAGTGTTTGTATGCAAGCGGTACGCAGCACCTGCAAGAACCTGCACAAATCCTTCATTTTAAGGTCCAGCAAGACTTAGCCCAGCTCCAGCAGTTGGACCAGCTATTGTCGCCGCTACTGTAAATTTAGCGCGGCAGTTTAGCGGAGGCACGTCACAATGTCGCCATCCAGGCCCTTCCAGCCGTGGTAGTCCGAGCGGCAAACCCCGCAGGCCTAGCAATCTCTCATGGCTGTCGTCTCAGGTACTGCCCCATGCCCCAAGGAACACTCGCGCACCAAACAAGCCAACATGATGAGCACCACAGCATGCGCCATTGGTTTGTGAATGCTGGAAATTGAATGGGCAACACCTGCATATGCCAACATGATGTCGGTTGACAAGTGCCAGCCTGTCAACCTGCTGCGTCATGCCATGTGGTTGCTTTGCTGAATCACTCTCTCTCTCTCTCTTTCTGTATCGGGTCCCAATTCCGACCCAGCTTGCGAGTATGCTGTGAAACTTTACCTTTCCGAGTTGACCCCAACTCACACATCGCTCTGCTACCGGGCCTTGCCTTTACCCGTAGCAGCAAGCCGCCAGCAGGGGCAGTGGGTTTGGGAACCTGTGCGGCTGGATACTGTCAGAGTCGGGCACCCTCCAAACAGTTTTGCTGCCTTCTGGCTTTGGCACGCGAATGAGCGCAAGCTCCTGGCGGCCACAGCAGCATTTGTCCTGTTCCCGAACTGAACCACAGTCCATCCATTCTTTGCGTACCTTGAAAACAAGTCTTCCTTCTTCTTAGAACCAGTGTGCTGAAACTGCTTCATACCCTACCCTTCCAACCAAAATTCCGTTCCGCCCCCAAGCCTTCCGCGAAACGACCACCGTCAGGCCCCAAAGCCTTCCACCCACAGAATACCATCGCCAATCCTGCCGCCTGCAAACCCATGGCATTGGCTCAACGCAAGCTTGTTTCGTAAAGCGCAGTTCGACCTGTTTGGAGTCAAGCACGATCAGCGCGCCAGCCAATGATGCATACATATACCTTTGCTGGCTTTCAAGCATGTGTTTCTTAGCAATGCCCCTGCTTTGATCCGCAATTGACTAAGCCACCCCATAATGACCTATCTAGACCGCATACGATTGTTGACCTCCCAAGCCAAATGCTCTTAGTCTTGTGGCAGCTGGCCCAAACCTAGCAAAGCCAGGGTGCACCGTTTGCCAAAGAACCTACATCAGCGTTCTAGGTCCCAAGCAACACGGATGGGGAACCCCATTTGGCCAGATCAGACCTGCTGTTTCACCTCCACAGGTCATTTGTCTAACAAGGCTCTCCCAGGCTGCGCCTCCTGCACCGTGATCGGCCCAGAAAAGGCACTGTAGACCGCAGCTCGCATGGTTGCCATGGCTGCCCACCGGAAACACGGCCGACAAAACGTGGCAACAGCTGGTGTAGCTGGTGAAGATCAACAAACACGTGCTCCACCCAAAAGAACACTGGCAAAGAAGCAAATCAGCTGCAAGAACAACTTGTAACTCATGGCAGCCAACAACACTGTGTGTTCCCTTCAAGGTTTTCAGCATATTGCGCTGTAGTCAGTCAACTTGGCCTTGCAGCTGCAACTGGGCGTCGCACTGATGGCCCTTGTTAGCTCAAGTGAAACAACCGGCTCACTACAAGCTTGAGAGGCAATGGGAGCAGCAGCAGCCCAACGCCAGCAATGGCAAAATTGGCACGTCCCATCCTTGGGTCTAATTCCAAACAGGGACACAGCCTGCCAATGACTGGAGTGCCCGCATTTCGTTGGTGCGACCAAACACCTGCACGGTGTGCCTGATGCAAGGAAACTCCCCGCATTGTACGACTTTGGAAACAGGTTTCAACTTGATGGCCTGGGGCCTGGGATCCAGAATTGCCCACATACTCAAATCAATAAAACCCCGTCACACCTGATCTTTGTGGATGGGCTGCAGCCCAACCCTTGACACATCAGCCGTTGATAGAAAAAAGGAAGCGGGGCTCTGGCGATCTGATCCGAAGGGCGCCAGTCGCTCTGCCGCCGCTGCCAAGGCTGCCGGATCACGGTCGATGCCCAGCAAACGCACCTGGAGTCTTGGTGTCTGGCAAGAGGGGCCAGGGACAGGACCCCCAAACGTGGAAAACTCACCAGCAAAACCCGACAAACACACGAAAACACCCTGAGCCATCTGTTAACTCAGGACCAGCCAGGTGGACACAAACCTTGCCCTTTGACCTTCTTTGCATCTTCTGGTACAGGCATTCGGGTCCACAAGGCAGGCATCAACGATGAGCTCGCAGAGTAGATGCACAGCGCAGTCACAGGGCGGTTTTCTGATCTGAAGTGCGCTGAAACCCAAGGCGGGGCCAACCAGCCCGTTGCCCACCTGCGGAAGGGCCTCCAGAAGTGCCTGCAGGCGGCAGTCCCACTTGCCAAAAAAGATCAAAAAAGAAAAAGGCAACCAACGGCCCCCAAGAAAACTCACCGTTCTTCTAAGACCAAAGCGACCTCTGTCCACCCCGTTGTCACGTGCGACGAAAACTTGAGAAATAGCAGACCAAAAGCTGGCATCGTTTGCCAAAAGAGCCAACACGGCCTATTTTAGGAGCCCGCTGTGCACAAGTCCTCTTCACAGGTATCGTCGCAGCTCGCAAACCAGGAAGGTTGAAATTGCAAATCTACACAGGCAACAAAGCACGCGCCCGGGCAATGAGTTTCAGCAGCAAGTTGCAAACCAATCCAGCCAGGACAGGGCGGGAGTCGAACCCTGTGAACACGCGAACCAGGCGCAAAACAAATTGCTACGCCTTTGAGCAAGGTGAGCAGGATATGTGTTTGAACAGTAACTCCTCGGTTCCAGCTGGAGACGAACCTGTCGCAGGTGAAATTTGCCAAAGTCTCTTGTCTGCCGGCCTTGCCATGCCCGGCTCCGCCCAAGGTGCCTGGCAGCAATGAAGAAGCAACATAAAGCAACTGCTTTCAGCTAATGCTTGTGCGGCTGAATAATTTCAATGTAACAAGGACAGCCATTGGCCTGCCCAACCCAACCCCCTCCACAGCAATGGTTCGCAACAGTTGGACTATCCTCAGTCGTCTTGACCTTCAACTTTAGTAACTGCCTCCATTGAAATGTCTGGCCGTTCTCGGATGATTCAAACAAAACAGCTAACAAGCCGAAAGCACACGCCGAACCGAATACTTCTGCGGGGCCCCAGCAAACGCTAAAAAAACTGCAATTTCAACTTGCCCAGAAGCCATGGAACAGCTGGCAAAACCGCCGGTTTCTCCAATTGTTTGTGGTTTTTAGCACCTTGGCCATTTGGAGCTTCAAAAGCAACATCTTGACGCAAGTCCTGGAAGTGGCCGTTCTCTATAAGAGTTTCCTTTTCCGCGTCCCCGCCCGAAATTCGGCCGTCCCAAAATCACAGGCTCAAGCTGCAGTCCACCACCAGAGCCGGCTGCACCGCCGCAAAGGCCTCCAGCACCTGGCCACAGCGAGGATCTTGGGCACGAAATCCGGTCGCACCATTTGGCTGTTGGTCAAACAACCAGGGGACCGCAAATGCTAGTTCATATTTCCATTTAGCAGGGTTGAAATTTGGGTACCCATTTTGGACCCGCAGCCATTTTCGCAC
Source organism: Effrenium voratum (assembly GCA_963377175.1). Taxonomy (NCBI): domain Eukaryota; class Dinophyceae; order Suessiales; family Symbiodiniaceae; genus Effrenium; species Effrenium voratum. The sequence continues at coordinate 676,219 of CAUJNA010000913.1, read as the reverse complement.
CAGTTGGAGCCACGGGAAACCACACCGTTTGTTGGCATTTACGGGGGCATCAAACGAAATCTACAATTTTTGAAGTCATTGGAACACATTGTTTGATGTTCGTTGGCATTTACAGGGGAATCGAATCATTCATTGGAGCTTCTTAGGTGGTGCGACATGGATTTCGCAAACATCCACAGTAGGTGGATGATTTGCCAGAGCACGGTGTTTCACCATCCCTGACTATTGGCAACGTCAGCGACACCAACGCCGCCTCTTGCAACAGCACGGAGGTGTGCTCGAAACTTGGAACCACCTGGCAAAGCCCGGCCGAGCCGAAGCAGCACAAAAGCCCACCAGTAATGCCAAAACGACATGGCACACATCAAACAAACATTGCTCAACCTCGACGCTGTGAGGCGTCAGCCAGTTGACCAATTGTCACCTTGGATGAACCAGGCTCTGGTTTGGACCTACAGTTGGCTAAAACCTTGCGCCAGTCAGGCGCGGCCTCTTGCAGCGCTGGCAGCACCACTGGCTCTTGGGTCTCCTGAACAAAGGCAGAAAAACCCGAGCATGTGGAAGCTTCTGCCTGGGAAATCACCCAATTGTCGGGATACACTTGCTGGCTCATGGGTCAAAAACACGGTTTGTTTTAATGTATCTCGCCCCTCTATGCGAAACCATGTGAGCACATGCAATGCATAGCACACAAACACACAAACACACAAACACGCAAACACACAAACACACAAACACACAAGCACGCAAGCACACAAGCACACACACAAGCACACAGAAGCACAAAGAAGCACACAAGCACACAGAAGCGCACAGAAGCACACACAGGCACACAGAAGCTTACAGAAGCACACAGAAGCCACAGAAGCACACAGAAGCGCACAAAAGCACACACACACAAGCACACAGAAGCTTACAGAAGCACACAGAAGCACGCACAAGCACACACACACAAACACCCACACACCCCCACACCCCCACACCCCCACACCCCCACACACCCACACACCCACACACCACACACCCACACACCCACACGCCCACGCCCACGCACACGCACACGCACCCACACACACACACACACACACACGCACACGCACACGCACACGCACGCGCACGCGCAAGCGCACGCGCACGCGCGCGCGCACTCATGCACGCACACGCACAGGCAAGCACACACAAGCAAACACAAGCTGCCACACACAAGCACACACAAGCACACAGAAGCTTACAGAAGGACACAGAAGCACACACAAGCACACAAAGCACACACACACAAGCAGCCACAAGCACACACAAGCACACACAAGCACACACAAGCACACAGAAGCTTACACAAGCACACAGAGGCTTACAGAAGCACACACAAGCACACAGAAGCTTACACAAGCACACAGAAGCTTACAGAAGCGCACAGAAGCACACAGAAGCACACACACAAGCACACACAAGCACACACAAGCACACACAAGCACACACAAGCACACACGTGTATAGATATATATATAATAACCGCCATAGCAGTACAATAGTTCGTTGATGGATTTCTGACCAGCCTCTTTTGTGCTCTGCCACTCTGGCCTGGATGCACCGGCGAGCCACGCGCACAGCCGGCGCCACAGCGCGGGATGCTTCGCCTCGAGGCGCGAAGCTTGGTACGGTTTCTGGGGCTAAGCCCAGCCCATGTGATGCCAAAACAGCCATATGGGCCCATTCCTCGCAACACGCAAAGCGACATCATATGCTCCAACCAAAGCTGGCTGCATGATGTCCACATGCAACAGCTCCAGGTAAATATACCAACCCAATACATAGATGCAGGACCATACTTCCCAGGGACCCGGAGACCATAGACACTGGACCACATATATAGAAGCAGGGCGGCCTAGAAGTAAGTCGCCGAGTGGCAGCAGGCCACCACCACGGCCGCGCTGACCCGGTCCGGCGAATGTCTCTCCTGGCTGGGCCTCCGGCCATGGAGGGGGCCTCTTGGGGGCAGAACCTTGGTTGACCTTGGAAGGGGAACAAAAGTGGAGATTGGTCAACCGGGGATTTGCAAAGTGGGCAAACTTGACGTTGGTTAACCTTGGTTGACGTTGGCAATTAAACTTTAGCAGTTAAGTGCGGATTTCAACCACTAAACCACAATAAGCAAAATTGCATTTGTTTCCCCAACAACAACCATGGAAGGGCGTTTTGTTTGTGTCATCAAACAGCCGGGCCTGAACATTTTACCTCCCAGCTTTCCAAATCGAAGCCTTCCTGGACTGCCAAGACCTTCTGTCATTTTGCCTCCCGGCTTTTAAGGATTTGGCCTCAAAACAATCCGGGAAGAGATACACATTCATGGGATTTGACCCACCGGTAATGGGGCATGGAACGGAACAACAGCCTGAAAGAACATGCTCTCATGGTCCAAGTCCAGTCCATGTGAGCCGGTGAGGGGATGAACAACGATCTTAAGCACTCCAGAACCGTTAGTGCGCAAAAGCATTGGGCCATGAAGATAGGAAATATGGGCACCGGTAGGCTCACTAATAAACAGGCAAAGGATCCAGGGGGTGACATGTAGCTTTGTATATGTCCCAAAATAGACATCATGCAGAGTACATGGCAGTTGGCACCCTTGCATCCCCTCAACGTTAGAATCTTGCCATTCAGCCTGTCCGCCTCTTTGCATGCATGTGTGACGTTCCAAAAGGTAGGTGTATACAGCCTGATCAAAACAACTTGCAGCTCAGGCGAAGCGAATCGAAGCCGCCATAGGTGGGCATCAGGCGCCAGATGGTCGGCTGACAACTTTAACCGAAACAATATATAAGAAAATCTACCGAAACGCATAGGGCCTCTGGTTATTTTGTCCCCCTGTCTTCGTTCGAACCAACGGCTTGTATCACATTGGCCTATGGTGTGTTCGGATGCTTCTTCGACACGTGCGTATGGTGAGCCAACCCCGTCGACACATGAGTCCGCACCTCCAGCAAGCAAAGCGCCACAGGCCAGCCGCCCCCTCCCTGAGAGGTTGGGCAAGTTCAAACCCTAAACCTCACGTGAGCTGCAATCAAAACCTGGTACTAAAATGGTCTACCCAGAACCATGTACAGGATTAAGAAGGCTGCCGCAGCTATTTATGGTTAGGATCGTCCCTTACTAACCTTGATCTACCCGGGTTTTGATTGTGACTCACATACACATGGAATCCGTCCTGATAAATTCTCACATATAAAGTGGCTGGTTTCTGACTGCTATCCGAAGAAAAAGCACATCATGGTACTCCTACTCGGCAGGTAGCGCCAAACATTTTGGTCCGCCAAGAAACCTCGAGAGCCATCTTTCATTGCCCCAATGCAATTCGGGAAGGTGCACCCATCGCGCACCGCAAAAAAAACGGTTGACTGAAGGGCGTCAAGAGGCCAGCCCCGCCTTATCCACTGCACCCAGGGCGGTGTTGAAGGAGATGGCATCAGGCTCGATGCCTCCAACTCCACAAGCTCCATACCCTTTCCCATCTCCTTCTTGCAAATGACCAACACCGCTTTTCTTGGTGGCCCTTAACGGGGCATGGCGCAAATGGGCTCTCTGACCTTTGTGAATTGTTCAATAAGAATCTAAAGGAAAAACACCTAAGCAACCAAAGAAACGTCGGAATAAGGCAGGGTTCTCTGCTTTTCCCCTTTCATCCCACAACGAAAGGCATCACTTTTACCCTTGCCATGAATTGCGATGTTTGAATTGGCTTGGAAAGGAACGCATAGGGAGCCCTGTATAATATTCGGCGACCTGTCATCCACCGTCTACGCCTGCGGCAGGCATTTCCTGCAAGAGTTGCAGCGCCAGTGGCCAGCATCCCTGACAGGCGCGCCTTGGCAAGGCTTCAAGGGCCCTCCGTGGCGGTTGGGCCAACATTGAGGCCACTAGCCCTACGGCGGCATGCCATGAATACTTACGAGTAAGATCAAAGATGCCAAGCCAGAAAAGGTAGATGTTCACACGCTAGTGACTAGTGCAACCCCAGCATGGCCAAAGGAAAAGCAAGTGACAGCATGCCTTCATGGAAGGAGAACAACCATGATTACGCTGGATCGCTTCTGTCCTGAATCATCTTTGCAATGAGGCACGCGCAAGGCAGAGTTGAAGCTGATCCTTCCCAGTCATGCCCGCAAATCCCAGCCGCTTTGAGAATTCGACTGGGTGGATAATGCATACATATTACATGTACATATATATGTATATATATATGTATATATATATATATATATATTCAACACTTATGTATACATATATATATATATATATATATCGAATATGTATGTATGTATGTATGTATGTATGTATGTATGTATGTATGTATGTATGTACGTATGCATACGCAGACTCAATAACAAACTGTTTTCACACTGCAGGCAACTGTTCACATTCAATTGCTCCGCTCTGAACATCGGGCTGCGCCAAAACACGCCAAAACTAAACGGCTGTTGCATATGATATGCGTCGACGTGCAAACTAATGCGGCGCAAGCACGACTTCCTTGGCAAACGTTCAAATGTTGTGCTGGGTGCGTGACACTCTGGGGGAGAGTGTGTTGCCACGTTCCCAGGCAAGGGGCAGGAAGGGGAGCAGTGGTCAACGTCCACCGACCATTTGGGAATGTGATCAACTTGCTGGCTAGTTAGTAAGCTATCCACGAAAAGGCTCCAAACCAAAACCGGCTGACTGCTAGTTGGTTGAATCAGCAAACCCACGTCTCAGCTCAAGCCAAAGAACGGAACCAAAGGCATCCAGTTGATCAGACAGTCCTGTCTCGCTGGACTTGCCAGGCCGCGAAGGAAGCGAACACGCTCACGGCCTACATAGAAAGCAACAGGATTGTCAGCGCTAGGGACACCCCCGTTTCAAAGTACTTTGGTGTGCGCTCCACTTGATGAACTGCGCAGACCTGCCGCCAGGCATCAGCACGGCTGCAGCAGGACATGAGGCAGTTCAAGGTCACTGTGTCCTTGGCATATGGAAATTGTTGCCTCTGCCAGGCGCATCCACGTGATTCCATGAGCCTACCTGGAGTGTGACTGGAGAACAAGCCCGTTTTCCACGTTCCTTTTCTTGCGTTTCCAAACATGCTTGTGCGGAACGGGCCTTGGCAGGTGAGGCTTAGAAGCCCCACACTCAGGGCTGATGGCTTATGGCACCAGCTGGACAAAAGGTGAACTGGCCAGACTGTGGATTTCAGTGTCCCAGCTGTGGCATTGTCTGTCAACGGGCGTTTCAATCAATCGCGTCTCACTTGGTAATTCATTGTCCGACTTACTTATTGGGAAGCATCTTTGGTGCCAAGGAAGGCCAAAAGGAAACCAATCATTGTGGCGCGTCCACAATCGTGGCATATGAAAGTCTCGGATTGCGCCTGAAACAAAGCTCATCAAACCGGGAGCCCCGCTGGTTGCAACGAACTGCTCGGAAGTGTATCCAGGCAACTGGCGGGGCATTGCGTGGTCAAAATGGACAAATTTGAAAAATGTCATGGCTGAACGCTGAGGGTTCTGCAAACAAAGACTCCTACCCGAGAAATGATGGTTCATGTCCTTCTAAGGAGCTACAGCGCTCGTCAAGTCAGCGTGAATTCTGCTTGGATACCCAACCTGCTTGGTAGGTTACTGGACACCCTGGCTGCAACTCATTTCGAGCTTTTTCAGCTTGGCTGCGGCTACAATCAGGGCGCCTGTAGCAGAAAATGTCTGCCTTGCATTTGTCATCATGAAAGCGCAATTTGGATGCATGAACACGTGCAGTGTTTTCGTGAGCGGCCGAAAGCTGTGGCCACTCGTGAGAACAAGCACTTAAGCAGCCAGTGTTGTACAACCAGTGCAGCTGCTGGCAATTGTGCATTAGGTAGCACTGCACTATCTAGAAGCAACATCTAGAACAAAAGCACCACTTTCTGAAATCTATATATGTGCACATTCCACTTGCCATGCTTGCTTGATGCCGGGCATTGCATTGAATCACGCACGCCGTCTTTCCAGGCCCGCTATCATCACAATGGCAGGCCGTGCAATGTCTAGCTGACATCAATCTAAAAGAGCCCACGGCATCACTCATGAGCGCGCTGCCAAGCCTCAGCAGAACCAAGAGGGTACATTCTGGCGAAAAAATGTTTCTTGGAATGTGGCCCTCTGAGAAGCAAGGACACTGACCGGCGTTGCACTGCTGGGTGATAAGTATAACATCATGGCTGCAGCCTTTCGTTGTCTCAACAAGTCCGAGCCCCTTGGACCATGAACCATGACTTGTCAATGCTGCAAGCTAAACATCAGACATCCCACTTGGGGGGGGAAGCAGGTGTATGATTTTCCCTTTTTCCTGCCCCTCACAAGCTGCCCCCATTTCGCTCCAAACAAGCTTGACATGCCTGCAACCCCTACACTTCAAACACGAAAACTGCCTCGGCAATCTGCTCTGTTTTGATGCGATTTGAACGCTGGCCACTGCATCCAGCCTTTGGCTGCTGTGCATCATTGCGGGCCGCGCTGCCCACTCCCGAACCAAATTGTACTCACAGCTTAAGCTTTGGGCTTTGCCCTCTGCACGCAAAAGCAGCATGCGAACACAGGCGCGGCCGCCCATCAGGCTTTGTCATACACAAAAGTCGCGAAGACCAACTCCGCAAGTTTGCACCCATGGTGGTCCGGCCAATGACCTTTGCATGGCTCAGGACCGTGAACCACTCAGATCTCAATCTCAGCGGTCGTTGATGGAGCCATCTGTGCCTCCAGTGCCCGACGTTCCAAGTAACACGGGGCAAGCCTTATTTACGAATGCATGTTGCAGCCTGCAAGGCAACCTCTCAGCAACGTCGGCCTTAGCCGGTGGAAACAATTTCATGATGTGTGTGCTGTTTTGGGACAGCAGCAAAAGATAGCAGAAAAGAACCGAGCAACAGCATGTCTTTCTTCCTCCTGACCGCATCTAGTTGGCTTATCACATGCCCAAACAAGTCACCCACAATGCCGATTGCAAAACATGACTTCATGCCAACGCACATTCCGCGTACCAGAACATGTGTAAACGAATCAAGAAGCCGGCGTGGCTCTGGCTATTGATTATGTTGATTTCATGTTTTCAAATATTGCATAGTGATTTAGCGCCTTGCAAACAGCTGTGCCAATCTGACCTGAACATCAAATGGCCATCTACCCAGAAATATCTTCAGATATACTACAAATTTAGTCTGCCCATCTACGAAGTTCAACGGCAAACGTGTTGGCGACTTCTGGAGACGCCCCCGAGCCTTGCATGTCGTCGTCGTCGCCGGAGGCGATAAGCCTCGCCTCGAGCTCCTCCCGGAGCTGGCGCGCCACGTCGCGGTCCCGGGAAGGGATGTAGAGCTTCATGTTGTGGTAAGATGTGTAGGCCATAAGCCTTACGGAAAGCCCAGAAGCAAGAAACATGACCTCACCTTAAGCCTCAAGAACCAAAGAACCAGCACAAACACATCCACTTTTGGGAGCAACAAAAACATGAACAAGGCGAACAAAAGCACCCACACTCCTTTTGGCGCAAGGAGGGGGGTGCTGGCCTTGGAAATTAAGGTACGCCTGAATTTTAGCCGAACCCGCTCACAAAGCAAAAAGCAACTCAAACCCGTCCAACGGCCTTCGGAGCAATTGTCCATTTGTTATTGGCTTCACTAAGAACAGGTCAAGTGGAGAAGTGTTTCCTGTGATATCTGTTGGCCAACCAGCACCACCTGCTCAAGGAAGTCTGGAAAGGGGGCTCTCACGAAAACAGGTCCTCAATACTGGAGGGTGTGGCATACACACAGTGCAAGCAGCAGGACCGCCCACTGGGTGCTGCCGTTCGGCGAGCACGGCAGCACATGCGAACAGTTGCCTGCTGCTTCAATATAAAAAGGACAAGGGCAAAAGAAAGAGAGAGAGAGAGAGAGAGAGAGACGGCGAAAGAGAGAGAGAGACGGCGAAAGAGAGAGAGAGAGAGAGAGCGAGAGAAAGAGAAAGAGAAAAATACAAAGAAAGAAAGAGCACGAGAGAGAGAGAGAGAGGAACCAACTGCACCTCCAAGGAGGGGCGTTTATCCTTCTGTTGTTGAGGTTCACCTGCACACACACATCACATTGTTCCCCACGAATTCGGATTCAAAAAGGTCTGCGCACGAGTGTGTGTTCATCATGGGCCCTCAATGGGTTGAACTGCCTTAGCAGTTAATTAAGCGACCCCTGCTTAGCCCTTACAAACATCAGGGCGTTGACCATGAAAAATGCTAACGGGGCACTGTTGCTGTGCAAATCCCGCTGCTGTGCAAACACGTGAGTATAGTCAGAAGAATCCAGGCAACCCGGCAAACATCGCCAGGATGGTAGATACCAAGCCGCGCTTTTGCGCGGGTCCCTTCTTTGGAACCCAAGAGCTCTCACAATGAAGCAGCGGTCGGCATTTAGGCATGGGGCCACGCCTGACGCTTTAGCCTGGATGTTCAGGTCTCTGGCACGTACTTGCAATCATTCCCAACATATGCTATTCAGGAACTAGAAAAGGGGACAGCTTGGGAAGGCGGCTTGGGGCCTGTTGCCGAGTTGCAAAATCACGGTGGTGCAGTAGAACATGTGCACCATCACATCTGCATCGTAGACCGGGCATGGCACATACTCCCCCGAGCTCTGCCACATTCCTTTGCCAGTAGCAAAGGCCATCGTCGTCTTGGGCACCAGGATGGTGGGACTGGGATAAGCCACAGGAAAGAAACCTCAGACTCGGGACAAACTAAGGACCCTGGGATGCCAGTAGCCTGCCTGCCATGAAAGCCCTTGGCAAACGAACCTCGCCAGCACCCGACCGATGTACATTGAGCAAATGTACTTGATACAATTGGCTGAGCTGAACTCACGCTTGTGGCATGCCTGTTGTTGTGCAACGGCATGGTCCGGAACAAAGAAGCATAACTTAGGAATTTCCTGTTGGAAACGTGCCCCTGCAACATGCTTCCTGTCATCGCCCGTCACCTGCGCCCTGCGTGTGGCATTTCCTGGCAGCTAAGACAGGCGCTCATGAAGACCTTGATGAGAGGAAGCTGGAGGTAGATCTGTCCGACTGATGCTTTCTTCAGAACTCCGTACTTCTCCTTGGACAGTTCCTCATCCGCCTGGCAAGCATCACCAAGGTGAGTTATTTCTGATTCTGCGTTCGACGTATGGCTGAAGCAAGCATTACGCGCAACATCTCCTGAATCCCCTGCTCAGGTGGTTGCTTGCTTCAGGGATTGCAGAGGTTCCTTTTGAAGTGCATTTTGTGTTTTTGACTTGGATGACTTGGATGACTCATTCGGCAAGTTCATGAGCTCGTTTTGTGAAGTCCTTCCCACATGGATATGCTGCACAAAGGTAGCGGACTAGATGTAGGCCCCACGCAGTGAAAATCCGCCTCCCCGAGGGCAAAGGCCACACCGTTGGCGATGATGGACAGCCCGGCAGTGCCCACAAAAGTGGAGAGCACGGCGAAAACGATGAGCAGCACCTCAGGCGCGAAGCTGCCGAAGTGGGATGCGCTCTTCAGCCACATCGCAATTACAAAAAATATGGTATTTGAAGGGAAAGCGGCGGGACGAACAACACGATACAGCGCTAACAGTATGGATCTGTTAAGTATTCATCGAATATACCGAAACCCTGCTTGAAGTAAATACGATCAAGCCATAAAGGGAGACACAAGCCAGCTGCGCTGGGACCTTACACTCCAGCACAGTATCGAACTCCGGTGATGTATATACAAGATCCAAGGAACCCCAATCGAAACCACACGTTCAACACAAAGCCTCTAAACTTCCTGACCATTGCCAGAACTTGCAAAAACAAGCGCCATTCGCACAACACCTGCAACTCACTAATACCGCACCCCGACCAAGCCTGCAGCGTGTGCCCTATGGGCTTCGGATAATTGCACCAGCCACGGTCATCTCGCTCTACCTGTCATGCATAGTAACGGAAAATAATGCACCTGAAATCACCAACAAATGTGGCTGGGGCGGCATACCGCCTGCCGTAAATAAATGTGGGAACACGCACTTGCCGACAACCCCCAATACAACGCACGCTTAAATTCAAGCGAGGACAACTCGACGACCCACAGGCCACAATATCCTTCTGGCTTGGAGCAGCGCGGCCCGTGTTGCTCAACGAAGATCCGTCACGATCTGTTGATGCTTGAATGTCTGGAATGGCTCCTTGATTCGGCAACATGGCCATCAGCCACGTGCTCTTTGCGGGTAAACCCACAAGGTCTTCCTTCCAGGGTTCTTGCCCACGTTCCATCCGCCCAGCCCGAGCCTGGGTGGGCACCATGCTGACAGAAGCTTGCCAGGCGCTTAGGAAGACGAAGCTCCAAATGAAGAACGCCACCACCTGCAGTTGGGGACGCCAAACTGCTCGCTCAAGGCACGTTTTGGCATGGTATCAGCAGGGCTCTGTCATGGTCTGGACTAGGTAAATGCGAATTTGAATCAACTTGATACCCCACTTGCCAAAGGAAGCCACTTACAAACTCGAACCCGGCAAGCAGGGTCTTTTTCTTGACGCATGTTGGCCCAAGAGGTGGAACCCCTCCAAGAGCGCGCGAAGCACCAATTCTGTTCACGCGGTCCCTGGGCCCCGATGCCCGCGGTCCCCCAATCCACTGCTTCCGGGCACCCGGAATGCGAATCGGAGATCAGTGAGCTGCAGCCGGTGAGGCTCCTGGCGTTAGGCAAAGCAAAGCTGCCCCAAAGGATCTCTAGGAGCCCCCCATATTCCGATCTGCAAGCTCCACAAGGCCAAGTCAAACAAAATCACCTTGTTTTCTGGGTGAGGCCCTGGAAGCTTGAGGGAGATTGTTACAGCCCGAAAAGCAGCTGTACACGATTGCCAAGAGGGTCCCTTCACTCGCAAAACCATCAAGCAATTTTGAAAGCCCCTACTTGGATGTTGCATGATGAATGACATACAGAACGTACAAAAGTACGGAAGCCGGCACTGTGGAAACAAAGGTTCTGCTGACTTGCGCAAGCCCAAAGCATCAGAATCGAGGCCCAAACAAGCCAGCGAATAATCAACATGAACCGATTGCCGAAGGCTTGTGCTTTGCCGTCACCAAATATTGCCGCGCCGTGTGTTCACACAATTCGATTCAGGAAAAGCCAACCGTTCTCGACAGTTGAAAGTTGAACAAAGTACTCAAATCCAATCCCTTAGACCCTTAGATCAAGGAAAGGTTGACAGCAAGCAGGTAGGCTGCTGAAAACTCATCTTGTGACGCTTGCCATCTACATCCGAGGCCAGGCACGTGAATCGGCTGGCCATGGCCCAGTCCTTGCTCCACATCAACCCAAGGCCAGGAAGCAGGTCGTTCACGCCTTGCGGCTTGGAACAAAAGCAGCCGTCGCCGGCTCGGCTTCCGCTCCGAGCGTCCACTCAAGCGATAGACGTGCCCAACCACACACCTGCTTGTGTACCCCTTGCGTCCCCAGACGTATTTAGGCCTCTGCAGGAGGCATCCTGAGGCATCTACCTGGATTACATGAATTCCTTGAAAAAACCGCCAGCTTATTGTGGGACTCCCTCCCCGCAGAACATTGCAAAGGCAGTTTTGAGGGGGAAGCAGAAAAACCTCTGAGCTGTCCTCTCATTTGCAGCATGTCAACTTGGATCGAGATTCGCAAGTTGGACCGACTGCAAGGTCTTCTCACATTATTTTGACATGTTCTGCAGCCTAAACCTGGCAAAACCAACTGACTGACTTCGTGGAACCCCTTTGCTCGGAGAGCCTGTTTGCCTGAAAATGGTTCGCAACAATTTGGAAAAGGTGCCCCCCAGTGGCCTGCTTCAGGAGTTTGTCTCAACTTGGTACCACAATGTACTACGTGCCATTGTCTAGGCTAGCAGCCTGGAAAGCGCTGCTGTTCAATGCATTTGGGGCTGATGCACTTTATCACGCCATATGTGCGCAGTGCATATTGAAATGTCTATGTTGGCTGCAGATCTTATTTGAATGGCGCAGGCACAAATGGACCAGGGCCAATTCCATCATGTCCGCAGAGACTCACTCCCTGCCTCCGCAGAGCGAGCCACACCACCATCGCTTCTTCGGGACCTGCCAGGAGAGGCCGTGCTGTGCTTGGTACCCGCATCTGGACTCTTTTTGATTTAAGTAGTGGCAGGTCTTGATCTGCTATTTCCTCTGTTCAAGATGGCAAGTCAGCCTTGGCTGGTGCTGCAAATGCCAACGTGAATTGCCTGAAAGCACTGGCCTCTGACTGGTTATGCTTCTGGTTGCATGTGTCCGCTTGATCTTAACAAGGCAACTTTTGCGCACTTTAGTCCTTTTTGACTTGAGGTGAGGTCCGCTGCGTTGACCGCATCGCCTTCCGTCATGCACCTACTTTCGCCTGAGTTTCTCATGCCGGTTTTGCGTCAGGAGTTCTTGCCGGATCTTGACGTTTCCAGGTCTGGGACGGAGCTAACACTCTGGCCTTTCGCATAAGCCGGCGCGGGGCTGGAGGCTCGCCCAAGGCTTGCAGGAAGTACCTGGTGCAGCCATCCGAGTAGATCACGCACGCAAAGCAGAGCCAATGGACGCGCACACAAATCCCATCCCATCCGATGTCGGAATCGGACAAATACATGATCCAAAACGGCATAACCCGCCCTACCAAGAAATCAGATGCATCGGACACTGTCTAACAGCCATGCCAACCAGCAACAAACACACATACATGCACTGTTTGCATGTCTGCATCTGCTTGCATCGCATGTAGTTTGCATGGCTGCGTGAATCTGTGAAACTACAAAAATATGTCTGTCCGTCCGTCTGCATGGATCCGATGGATGGATATGTGGATGTGTAGATGGAAATATGCAGGAATGTATAATATGCACATATGTATATATATATATATATGCATGCACGAACCTTCCATGCATTCTGCATTCATGCGTGGCTCATATATGCGGCCATCCATACCTACATCCGCGCGCGTGCGTGCGTGCGTGGATGGACGGACGGACGGATGGATGCATGGATGACTGGCATGGATAAATGGATGGGTGAATGCATGGGTGGATGGATGGATGTCAAAGTATGGATGGATGGATGGATGGATGGGTGGCTGGCTGGTTGGCTGGCTGGCGTGAATACATGGATGGGTGAATGCATGGGTGGATGGGTGGGTGGGTGGGTGGGTGGATGGATGGAGGAATGACAGGACGAAACTATGGATAGACGGACTGATGCACAAATGCATTGTTAAAGTTGGATTGATGATGTAAATACCTGGAGACCTGTGTGTGACAGCGCGGCACTGTTGTTTCCAGGTGGCAAGCTGTAGCTCTACTGTATGTAGGCTCAAGGCCTTGATCATACAGATGTGCAAGGGCATGTACAAGTGAGGATGTATATTAACACCCCACCTTGGATTGATGTACCTAGACATCAAGACAAACAGTTGTGCTCTGCTCTAGCTTGTCGAGGTGATGTAAAATTGTTAGCAGCTCTACTGACTGTTTCAATTTGTACAACGGTTCCTCTAATGTGTCGAGCGGCTGTACAGTCTGCAAGTGTGACCTGATGTCAGCAAGGTGTGTCTGCAACACCTTGTGTCCACAAATCCGGTGTGCCAAAAATCGGCAATCACTGTGTCAGCAGTGTGGATCCCTGCTTCACTCCTGTAATGTACTCATTGTACATCTGTGCCTTGGTCGCAGCGTAGTTCATGTAAAACAGATGCTGCTGCTCGAGGATGTAGTCAATGTGGCATGTCTGCGGCATGTGTCCTCATCTGTTGCGAGTTGCTCGAGGTTCACGCAGGCGTTGTGGGACCAGATGTACCCTGTGTTCCAGTTGAACTTCATGTAGATCCCGAGCAGGCCATTGTTGCCGGTGTACTTGAAAACCTGATGTTTAGACAGCTCGTCTTGTGTCTGCATCCATGTCTTGTTCATGTGAATTTGCATGTGTGCTGCACTGTAGCCCCGATTGAAGAAATTGATGTAGCCGCGGGACGCCCACTCGGCAATGTGCCTCGCATCCAGCTGTACCGTGGCCACAATGAAGGTGTCGAGGTGCTGTGTCCTGCATGTCCCGACAGAAATGTAATTCAGAAGGGTTGTGACAGCCTCGAAAGGGGAACTGTTCAACACGATGTACTCGACCTCTGGGCTTCTAGCCCAGCCATGGATGTGTTTCAGTTCACCATTCTGTGTCCAAGATGTGAACTCCTCAAATGTCATTGCAATGTACATCATGTTGGTCTTGTTCTGGATGGTGTCCATGTGGATCCCACCCAATGTACGCAAGGGCTGTTTCCCGGTGATGTTCTCCTCAGTGTAGCCCAAAGATGTAAGGCTCATCGCATCCCATGTCCTCGCCACTGTGACCTCTGTGGCCGGGATGTACTCAGCGATCCTTGTGAGTCCTGACATCGCCATTGTGTACCTTCAATGTACAGGGGTGTGTCTCCACAAAATGTAAAATGGCTGCGACATGTATCAAAGACATTGTCTGAAACATGTATGAAACCTCATGCAGTAAAAATGTACCCGAGGATGTAAAAGATGTGGTCAAAGATGAACTCAAAGTTGTGTACCCAAAACCAGAAAGGCTGTATCATCTCCAGGGCAGGTCCATGGCTGTACCTAACCTAAAGCTAAAACATGTGCGCCGGCCGTTTAGTTGTGACACATACACGTGTGTCAACTGTGCAACTGTTGTTTAACATACTGTGCAACTGTGTGAAACTGGTGTTGTGTGGCCTCACAGGCCAACGTTGTACAAGTGCTTGTTGAGGGTGTCGCAGCTGACAAACTTTGTCAGCAGGTCTGATGGGTTGTCTTCAGACCTCACTTTGTGCATTGAAATGATTTTGCTTTTGACAAGTTGTAGTATGAAGAGGTGCCGTAGCTCTATGTGTTTTGCTTTCTTTGATGCGCCTTCTCTCATTGATATTGATTTTGCTGCACTGCTGTCTGTGTGCATCCTTATGTTGATGCGTACCTCAAATGCTTCTTTTATGAAGTTGCCGATGTAGAGGCTTTCCTGTGCTGCTGTACCAATTGCGTACAGTTCTGATTCTGCTGATGAAAGTGCTATTGTGGCTTGTGTTCTGCTGCCATAATGTACTGCTGCTCCAAAGAAGTACAGTACAAATCCTGTTGTGCTCTTTCTCGACATGATGCCCAATTGGCATCTGTGTATGTGTCAATGTTGAGTGGTATTCGCTTGTCCTGTGTTTGTATCTTTGGTCGCAAGTTGTGTCGCATGTACCTTGTGCCCTTAAGGTTCCTGATCATGTGCTTGAGCTTCTTGTTGTCAAACTGTGTTGGTGCTTGTAATGATCTTGCTAGCTCTTTTGCTCCATAGCTGATGTCTGGTCGTGTGTATGCTAGCCATTGCATCTTGCCAACAAGCCGCCTGTATCGTTTGTGTTGTTCGTGGTCACGCGGCGCTTCGTCTTCTGCTGTACCTTTCATGTGTGATACCCCTGGTGATGGTGCTGGGTTGCATGTAGTCATTCCTGACTCTTCCAGGATGATGTCAACATAGTTGTTGTTCAAACTGATGTCGATGTGATCGCCTCTGTGTGAGATGTTTCTGCCAAGGAGGTGGATTGTTGATCCAACTGTTAGGTCGCCTGTGTGTCTAAGCAGAACTTCCTACTCCTATGAATAGGAGATCGTCTACATAGATCATAATGTAGACCAGGCAATCCTTTGACCTGTGGACATTGCTTTCTGTTGTGCATCTCACCAATTCGAGTGTGACTGTGAGAACGTGTGTTTTGGTGATGATCTAAGACCGTAGATTGCTTTGTTTAGCCGCCACATTATGTGTCTGTTCCCCTCGTTGTAAAACTCGTGTGGTGGTCTCATTACCAGATTGTGTGTGATGGCTGCTGCATGTAGAAATGCAACATTCACATCTCCTGTACAGACCGACCAGTTGTACACCAGTGCCATTGTGAGAAGCACTCTCAGAATGCAAAACAATGGTGTACTTGCGAAGAGTAGGTCGTGGTCTGTGACGGGTTCTGTGTAGCCTTTTGCTACTATGCGTGCTCGTACTTCGTTGTGTTTTGGTTTTAGAACCCATCTTGATTCAATGATGTTCGCTTGTTGCTCCTGTGTCATTGTGTTGCCATCAATCTCTGTGAAGACTGCTTGTTCTTTCATTTGTTGTACTTCCTTCTTCATGCCTTGTGCACAAGTTGTGGATCCAGGTCTTCTGTGTCATGTATGATCGGCTCTAGTAGGATCCTTTCATTTTCGATTTCTTGTGTGTCTTCATTGGAGGTTGTCTCCATTTGTTTACCATCCTTTGTTGTGAACTTGATGGCATTGATTCTCATCTTGCTCTTTGGTTGTTCTGCTGTTGTAGGTCGCTCAAGGGTTTGTCTCTCTGCTGTGGTGCGTTGTTGCTTGCCGGTGCTGCCTTCTGCTATTGTGTCATCTCTTTCTCTTGTCTGTGATGTGTGCGGTGGTGCTGGCAATGATGGTCGTTTCTGATGCGCCGGTGATGTAGCCATAGGTGATGTTGGCTCTGCTGTCCTCTTCTGCTTTGGCTGTTGTTCGCTCGACTGTGCTGTGCTTTGTCTCTGTTTTCTGCTGCTGTGCTTGTTGCTGCATCCTTCTGAGATGTAATTGTTTTGCTTGCTGATGGCATCGTTACTGGTGTTGTGAGAGTCGGTGTAGGCAGTGCTGATGCTGGTGTCTTCCATGGACCCGTGTGTACACAGTCCAATAGTTGCTGGTGGTATTTGTGAGGCATTATTTGCCTTCTGATTGTCCTTGCTCTGACAATCTTGTTGTAGATCCCAATGAGGGATTCGCCTGTAGTTGTGTCCTTGCCAAGCCAGATCCCGTTGTAGAACCTTGGCTCTAGTTTTGGAAATTGTTTTACTGTTGGTAGCATGTATTGCACTGTCTCACCAAACTCGCACAATGGTGTATGCTGTTCTCTGTTCCATCTGTTGAAGTAGCTTGTGCATCCATTGCTGCGCAAAGCATACCTGTTCATGATGTATGCACTGTGTCGAACGATCCAAGGCATGAGTGGATGTTTCATTGGAATGTCTCTGTTGTAGTTTTGCTTGATCTGTGCCTTGAGTGTTCTGATTTGTGCAAACAATGTTCTGTGTGCTCGTTCTACTCCTCCTTGTGATTGTGAACTGTATGCTCCTGAGTTCCGGGTTGTGATGTTGCCATTCTTGCTTGCTACTGTGGTAATGAGTGCTGTCAGGAAATCTTCCTGATCTGATTGTAGTATCGTGCGTGTTGTTCTTCCACACTCAATGAGGAAGTGCTGTAGCTGTGTGACTGCATAGTCGAAGAGCATCCTCTTGTCGGTCAATTGTATTGCCATGATCATCCCTGATTGGATGCCAATTGCTGTGAGGATTGGATGTACCTTGTTGTCATCGAAGCCTTTAATGTAGCCGAAGTCGAGTTGTATGATTGGAAGCTTGCTGTGCTGTTTTGGATGGTTGTTTTTGTCTGCCTCTTGATTGTACGCATATCGGACACCAACTCCTGTAAGGGAGGTGTGTGACATTGTGCTCCAAAATCTCCTGTGGTGTAGGTTGCTTGGGTGCCTGTACTGCTTTTGCTCTTGTGCCTTGTTGTTGTTCTTCATCATCTGACTCGAGCTGTGTTGGGAACTCTTGATGTTCCTCAAAGTTTGTCCAGCCTGTCCAAGGCTTGTCTGATGTCTTTGCTGGCTGTGTTGTCCATTCATCTTCTATCAACCTTGTGTGTTGTCTTTCTCCTCCAACTGGTTGTACCTTGGTCTGTCTCCAAGGCAAGAGTCGTTTGATGTCTGGCCCGTCGTGTGTCTGCTCTGGTATGTAAAACGCTGTTCTGGGCTCAACATGTACTCTCTTCCAGTATGGGCCTTCCCTGTACCAGTAGTCTCCTCCAGGGTGTACCTCTGAAGGATGTGGAAGTCCTTGTCCAGCTGCGCCTTTGGTGGTGTGTGGCGCAGGTGTGTCCTGAACTGTTGGTGGTGTTGTTTTCTCTCTAAGCCGTGTGCGCGGTTTGTACTGAATCACTTGCGGTGTCACCCTCTGTGGTGCACTTTTTGGCCGTGTCTTTGTTGCAAGCTGTTGCTGTATTGCCTCTGGCAATGTTGTGCCTTTCTTGATCCTGAATGTTGTCTCTCCTTTCCACATTTGTGGTTGTGCTTTGTTTGGCGCTTCCATTGTTTGACACTTGTCTTCAAACGTGTTCGTTGTACCATCCTTGAGTCCGATGGTTGTTTTCCTGTAGTCCTCAAGTTGTTCTGCTGGGGCTGGACACTGTGTTCTCGAAGGTGCGAAGAGTGTCTTTCTGTGTTGCCTGTGTACTCTTACAAGTTCACCTTGTGTGTTGAATTGCCAGTAGTCTCCTGCATAACCTGTGTCTGCAGGACCTTGTGGTGTCAATGTTGTGGTCGGTGCTATCATGCCGATCTGTCCTTGGTCCGTGTTGTGTATCTGTAGCTTTGTTCCTTGTGGCAATGCTGTGATTTCTGCTTGTAGGAAGAACAGGCCGTTTCTGCTCTCCAGTGTGCTGTTGAATCCTTTGATGCGATGTAGCTTTGGATTGTCATCCAATGTAAGTTGGAAACCTTGTTCCACCAGCCTTGTAACTGAAAGAATCGGCTGTTTAACCTCACAAACGTAAAATGGTATGACAATTTGTTGTCCGCTGTGATTTGTCATGCAGACCCATCTGTACCCATAAAGCTCGATGTGCTGGTTGGTCACTGTTCTGAGTTGTGGTCCTGTTCCATGTGCAAGCTGGTGTAGTGGGAAGTGTGGTGCAAACCATGGTGGGCATACATGTGTAGCCGCACCGCTGTCAATCATAAGACTGACCCACTTGTTGTCTTCTGAGTGTTGTTGTGCTGCGCCAATCATGGCAATTGTTACTTCTTGTAATCCTGAGATGGGTACTGCTAATGGATCCGCCATTTGTGGTGGTTGTGGTAATGCTAGTTGTTGCATGTGTGTCTGATCCTGGTGGTACCAGTTGTTGTCATAGTGTGACTGACTGTACCAGTCATCTGTCTGGTCATTGGTGTCGAAGTTGCCAGTATCGCAGTTGTAGATCGCCACTCTGCATTGTTTGGCCATGTGTCCTGGTTGTCCACATCTGTAGCAAACACTTGTTGCTTGCTTTCCTTTTGACCCTTTTCCTCCTTGTTGGTTGTTGTAGTATCCTTTTCCTTTTCCTTTGTTGTTGTATCCTTTTCCTTTGGAGTATCCTTGTTGTCCTTTGAAAGGATTTCCTTGTCCAACCGGTTGTTGATTGTACTTACCTTTTCCTCCTTTGTAGTTGTTGTATCCGAAGTTGTTGCCGTAGCCGCCGTAGCCTTTGCCTTTGTTGTGCTTTCCTTTGCCTTTGCGCTTGCCCTTCTTTCCTTTTCCTTTGTTGTTCCATGTTGCTCCTATGTCCATTGGTGCCGGTCCTTGATTGCTGTTGCTGCCTGATGTGATTGACTGTAGTCTGGTGAATGACGCTGTTGCTCTGTAGTACTCGATCACCATCGATCTGAACTGTGCGTATGTTGTGATGTTTCCTGCTTGTAGCTGCAAATGCTGCTGTAGTGGTCCTTTTGTTTCATTGAGTAGCACTGCGATTTTGATTGCATCTGGTAGTAGTGTGTTGTTGTCTTGTTCGTACCTTGAGAGTTGGAACTCCCATGTTGTAAAGCTCTCTTCGAACTTCTGTTCATCGAGTTGTGGTTTGAGCAGCTTTGTAAGGTATCCAATGCTCCTTGTACCAAGAGGTATGGAGTACCTTGCATGTATAAGCCGCCATGTTTCGAATCCGTTGCCTTGCATGTTTTGTCTGCAGATTGTAGATGCTGGTCCATCGCATGTGCTCACTGGGATGTAGTGCAAGTTGTTGCTCAGTTGTATCCATTGCTCTGCAACTGTGAAGGTGCTGCATTCTCAAGTTGGTCATTTGTAACTGCTCCTGCTGACTGCTCTGACTGTCTAAGCAGTCTGTTGTAGTCTGGGTCTTGTAGTCCCAGGTATGCTGTCATCTTGTACTTCCATTCTTCGAAGGTGTTGTATTCGCCATTGAAGCGTGGTGGTGATATCTTGTACTTGTGGATTCCTTCTAGCTGCTGCTGTTGTGGTTGCTGATCTTGTTGATGTTGTGCCATGTTACTCACTACTGTGTACCTCAACCTGTGAGTGCGTGTTGGAGCTCACCCTGGGTAGTGTGGTAGGATCGTGTACCAGGGATCACTGCTCCGCTACCATGTTAAAGTTGGGTTGATGATGTAAATACCTGAAGACCTGTGTGTGACAGCGCGGCACTGTTGTTTCCAGGTGGCAAGCTGTAGCTCTACTGTATGTAGGCTCAAGGCCTTGATCATACAGATGTGCAAGGGCATGTACAAGTGAGGATGTAACATGCAGGAATAAATAAATATATATATTTATACACATATTAGTGTGTATGCCTGCCAGCATGTATGCATGCGTGTAGGGACGCATGCCTCCACGTGTGTCCAACACTCCCAAAAAAAGCAAACACCTCCTAGAAACTAGTTTAGATTGGCAACCCTCGCAGGGCACTGGACCAAAGAGCCGATGGCAATGCAGGAGAAAATGGCAATCAGCAGCTCCAGAACGAAGCCCAGAGCAGGAACCCAAAGACATGTGTACGCCACCTTGGGCCGAGACCCCACTTCTTCACGACAAAGCGAAGCGCTTGAAAGTCAAGACACGATGCGACCCACGGTCAAGACTGCCAATTCTTATTGTAGCACGGCAATTTGGAATGCACCCTATTCAT
Source organism: Effrenium voratum (assembly GCA_963377175.1). Taxonomy (NCBI): domain Eukaryota; class Dinophyceae; order Suessiales; family Symbiodiniaceae; genus Effrenium; species Effrenium voratum. The sequence goes on along the minus strand of CAUJNA010000913.1, from coordinate 655,398 downwards.
CGATATTGTCTTTCTTGCTAAACCGATTCCAAACAAAGCATGACTTAGATTTCAGCTGTGCAGAAATGTAACCCATTCATACCTGAATATTCCCTGCTAGCCGGATATGCTTACTAGGGGGGAGGGGCCTGTACTGCTGTCTACCTGTCGCTGCCGGGCCGCTCCTGCCGTGAAAATTGGCAAGGTACCTCAGGGCCAAAAAACTTCGCCCGACATGCCCGACACAACACCACCGCGACGTGGTAGCATGCTGAACATGCTCACCCCTGCCAACCCTCAAACTCTCCGCCAGCTGCAGGTCGCCACCTTTTTCTCACACTGAAAAAGGGCTCACGAGTGCCAACTGGGAAAATCGTGCAGGTTGTCCTTGTCCCGCAAAAGGACGATATATAAGGAAGGGCGCCTTTATTGGGGGTACGGCCCCATCCTTCTACAACAGGGGGGTGGAGATGACGGCACAAAGCAAGCAGGTACACGGCGCAGTGGCCTCAATACAATTCAAAGGTCAAAATAGATAAAATTAGTCCTTGCACGCTTGGGGCCTGGACGGGTGGAATCAAGCAAACTCTTGCAAACTGCCTTATGGGGCATATAGAAGCCACTTCCAACCTCGTGGGCAATCATCATTGTTTTCAAGCCAAGTCCAACACCATGGTGGCTTGGAGCCAGCCAAGAACCAGTCCTGGGACTCCATACGTTCTGAGTTAATGCCGCCCACGGGACCCGCCAAATGTCCCGTTCTAGACAAGGAGCTGATGGCCCCTGCAAGCTGGACGTTCATAGGAGTGACCGCGTGCCCTTCTCGATGCAAAGTCTGCTCCAAGGTCATGTGGTCCTCAGTTGGCTGCGGATCAAAAGCTGAAATCCTCCCCACCGCCAGTTTCATTCCACAAAGGGGGTCTCTTGCCTGTTGTGACATGCATGGCCCATTTGTGGCCCCTTCAAGCCTTACTCTCAAAGCATGAGCAAAGCACCTCGCCGTTTCTCAGGCTGCCCATGAGCCCTGCAACAAACGACCACTGGAGTCTATGCATCATGCCGCGCATTCTCGAGACCGACTCATCCAAAAAAAGTTGTGCGCAGGCGTACATGAAAGCAGTCGAGTGGTGTGCCATCCAATGTTGCATGCATGCTCGTCAGGTCTGCCTTGGCATTCAACAAAGCCCGCACACACACACACACTCCACACACACGCACCACGCAGACACAGACACAGACACAGACAGAGACAGAAACAGAGACAGAGACAGAGACACAGACAGAGACAGACACAGACAAAGACAGAGACACAGACAGAGACAGACACAGACACAATAACAGACACAGACACAGACACAGACACAGACACAGACACAGACACAGACACAGACACAGACACAGACACAGACACAGACACAGACACAGACACAGACACAGACACAGACACAGACACAGACACAGACACAGACACAGACACAGACACAGACACAGACACAGACACAGACACAGACACAGACACAGACACAGACACAGACACAGACACAGACACAGACACAGACACAGACACAGACACAGACACAGACACAGACACAGACACAGACACAGACACAGACACAGACACAGACACAGACACAGACACAGACACAGACACAGACAAACACACACACACACACACACACACACACACACACACACACACACACACACCACACACCGCACACCGCACACACCACACACGCCCACGCACACCACACACACACACCACACACGCCCGCACACACACCACACACACCGCACACCGCACACCGCACAGTACACACACACACAGACACACAGACACACAGACACACAGACACACAGACACACAGACACACAGACACACAGACACACAGACACACAGACACACACACAGACAGACACACACACACGGACAGACACAGACACACAGACACACACACACAGACAGACACAAACACACACACAAACACACACACAGACACACAGACACACAGACACACAGACACACAGACACACAGACACACAGACACACAGACACACGGACGCACGGACGCACGGACACACGGACACACGGACACGGACACACAGACACACAGACACACGGACACACAGACACACAGACACACAGACACACAGACACACAGACACACAGACACACAGACACACAGACACACAGACACACAGACACACAAACACACAGACACACAGACACACGGACACACGGACACACGGACACACGACCACGGGGACACAGACACACACACAGACACACACACACACACTGACACACCCAGACACACACACACACCCAGACACAGACACAGACACAGACCCAGACCCGCAGACCCGCAGACCCGCAAGACCTGCAAGACCCGCAAGACCCGCAAGACCCGCAAAACCCGCAAGACCCGCAGGGACGCGCAGGGACGCGCAGGGACGCGCAGGGACGCGCAGGGACGCGCAGAGACGCGCAGAGACGCGCAGAGACGCGCAGAGACGCGCAGAGACGCGCAGAGACGCGCAGAGACGCGCAGAGACGCGCAGAGACGCTCAGAGACGCGCAGAGACGCGCAGAGACGCGCAGAGACGCGCAGAGACGCGCAGAGACGCGCAGAGACGCGCAGAGACGCGCAGAGACGCGCAGAGACGCGCAGAGACGCGCAGAGACGCGCAGAGACGCGCAGAGACGCGCAGAGACGCAGCGTCAGAAGAGACGCAGAGACGCAAAAACGCAGAGACACATGAGAAGCAGAGATGCAGAGACGCAGAGACGCAGAGACGCAGAGACGCAGAGACGCAGAGACGCAGAGACACAGACACACAGACACACAGACACACAGACACACAGACACACAGACACACACCACACACGCACACACACACACACCAAAAACACCAAACACCAGACACCGGACACCACACACCACACACACACACACCGGCATGCTTGCCCAAAGCGCACAAATTGCCGGGCGGAGGCGCATGCACCACGTGGTACAGGGAGAAGGCAGTGGTAAGCGTCAGCCCCAGGCTGCCACAGAACCAAAAACCGTAGAAGATCTTGGGCGCCTGCCGGGTAAAATCGGACTATTTTTTGGTTTATACTCCAACCTAAGTTCACTTGTTGTGAGGAAGGGAGGGCGAAGGCCTCTCAGGAAGAGTTCGCAAGGGTACCCATACATAAAACCGCATGTGGCGCTACTGCGACATATGAATATGTGCTCTGTGACTGGGACCTACCTCCAAAGAGCCCGAACCTTCCTGGTGCTGGATGCTGTCAAGCAAATGCGCCTGCCTCTCGTGGAAGTTTCAGTGGAAATGTTTCTCACAGTTGTTGTGGGTTTTCTATCAAAAATCACGCTGCCAAATGCCGGTGCCAAAAACTGATATGCGCACTCCGGGCCTCACTGACGTGATCAAAGAGATAGTAGCCCCACAGGGCATTCAGCGGCATGGCGCATATATGGAGGGCTACGAGTGGTTTCAGTAGCTGAAAAGCTGCAACAAATCAGGCCAACTTCAGGCGTTTGCCGCGGCAACCACAGGCCATGGGCCGAGAAGGCACCCCTCCACAAGACCCCAACATACCCCAACTGCCAGCTGTTGTTCTTTTGCGTCATATCTCCCCTTGCTCTCGTTTTCTCTCTCTCTCTCTCTTTTTCTTTCGGTGTCTCAAACGTACGACGGCAGAAACCAATAGCAGCCTCTGCCTTGCAAAGATTGGCCAAACTCGAGACGCGACCAAGGGCCCAGCATCTTGACCCCGCATCATGAGGAGCGGCACGCGTTGGCCAGTCTACGTTCTTGAACAAGAGCTATCATCAGAATGCAAGCAAGCATAGGATGCCGCAAGGGGTCCGACATAAATACATAAATGTACATGTGCTGGGTATTTGCACCAAATATCTTTGAGTGCTTGCACGAGGCCACGCGTGAAGTGCACATCATGCTCTCTGAAGGCCTCTTCAAAAGGTACCTGCACTGGACTCACTAGACCCTGAGCAGAAGAGGACAATCCACTATAAACCTCCCAAATCGCTTATATGCATGGATGGCCAAAGAAAGCATCCAAAATACGACCTGATGCACCAAGGCTACGGGTCACCTACATGCAGCTTTCCTGCACTGAGTGGGGCCTTTGGTTGACTGTCATCTTGCCGTAGTTGCCACTCCTCGAAATCTACTGTACTTGCCTGAGGGCTGAGCTGCTCCACGTAACAAAGCAAACGCTTCTGAAAACCTGTGCTTTGCAAGTTACTACTTCCTGCCCCCAGCCCCCCAACCCCATCTGCCTTACAGCTTCTTGCCACCGACCTGCCTGCGAAGGAGCATCGGCGATCGCATAAGGTCGAATGGTCCAATGGCCGTGCCTTTCAAGCACATGCGTGTCTAAATGCATTCAAGTGCTGCCCGGGTTGCCCATGCTACAGATTTCAGACTGGCCAACCTTTTGCGCCATCCGTCAGATGTTGCAAGCAAGTTTAAGCTGTCCCTTTTCAGCGTCTTGGCGAAGGGCCCTGCAGCAAGGCAGGGCATCCAACAAGCTTGTTGTCAGGTCACTCCACCAAACTACTCAACTACCTGAGACTTCACCGAACTAACAATAGCATGTATTGATTCGAAGAAGTCAAAGCACACCCTAATTGAGCCTACAGAGTGATTCGTTGTTCAATGTTGCCAACTCGTGTCTCTGTTACCTATGCAACTTCTCTGGACATTTGCAACATGCCGGATACAAGTTTTGGTGTAGCATACAAAGACCCGTACTTGGGTGACCCACAATGGGCTCTAACCAGTTAGAATGCTACACACGCACACATGGTCGTTCTTGTGCAAGCTGGAGCCCGTTTGCTAGAATCCGTTTTGGGTCCCTAAAAGTTATCTCGAATACCGAAGAGACCCTAAGTAGTATTGGGTTCAAAAAGGAAGCTAAACAAAAAACCAACATGTGCACACGCAACCTAAGGTCCAAACACTCAGTACTGTCTCTCTCCTCTTGCCTTTTTCTCCATAGCGAGAGCTTCCCATCAGAGCTGTTGACTTGTTGACAACAGCGCCGCGCGAATAAACCTGCCTTCTGGCGTGGCAAGGTCACGTGGCTAAACCTCTAAACCAGAAAGCGGCAAGCGTCATGGTGCTGGCGCCGTGGAGAAGTGAAAGGCCCTGGGCAAACCAGGGTCTCCTGTCTGGAATGCATCACGGGGACAAGGGGTGTCTAGGACTCTAGGACATTGTAGTGTTGACACCCAGATCTTCGAAGCTCATGGACTCATGTGGCACCCGCCGTCGCCAGGAACTCGTCCACCCAGCCCGAGTCAGCCGTGCCGAAATACGTGCGGCCCAGCACTACCTCCCAGACTGGCCTGGGTATCTCAAGGTGTCGAGTCGTGACAGTTTCCACTGCCCAAAACTACTAGGGGAGAACAGGGTAATTATGCCCTTCATATGTGGCAGAATCATAGGGGCTGTATATCGCATCGGCTTGGGGGTCGTGGAAAGCACCTTCGAGGTTCCTTGAAACGCAAGAACTGATTATGCGTCCTCTGACTGGGCCCGCCAAAACAAGTGCCCAATCCCAGCACATTCATGACAAGCGAAGGTCTCTTGGGAGTCTTGTGCTGCTTCAACCTCAGCCTTAACAAAAGAATATGGAAAATCAAAGGTGGGGCAAAGCCACATACCAAAGTAACAAGCCAAAGAGCGTTTCCTGCTTCTCGCGGTCCTCCTCCTGCACCGGTTGCAAGTTACATGCGCACATCAAATCTTCTGCGGTTTTTTGGTCTTGGGGTCTGGGCACTATTCAAGTACTCCTGGCCGAAAGGTATTGTGGAATGGCGGATTTGCGAACATCTCAGCAGTGAGGATTGAACTGCAAAACAAGTTTTGGAACAAGTGAGGATCGAACATCTCAAGCCTTCAGCTGATACTTGGAACAATGCGCTCGCACTTTCACTTTGCGTCAGTGGAATGAGCATCTCAGGGCAAGGCAAGGTGCAAAACCCTTTGTCAAGGCTCATCAGCAGAACTGTCTTCCTGTCAGGTTCCATGTTATTTGGTGGGTACCGCTCAGTCGCCCAAAGGACCCAGAAATAGAATGTGATCACCTTGTGGGGCCTTTACTAAAGATAGACCAAAATTGGAAAACCAAAAGCTCAAAGAAGGTCGATTCGCTTTGGGCAACTGAGGCCTAGAGACCTAACTGGCCGATTGGCTGCCATCTGACGCATACCGATTTGTACCGCAGCCCAGTGCTGGAAGCCGGGCAAAGCCCTGGGCCAATTCCAGCCAAGGTGCCCAGTCCCCGGCGGCTCTCGCGTAGAGCCTCCGGAACTCAGCGCCTGGGTCCTGCAAAGGGCCTTTTCCATCTCCAAATGTTGGAATCTTTGGTAGTTGGTATCTCTGTGTCCCCAAAGCTGTTTATCTAAAGGAGGTTTGCCATTTGGATACAGAAGCCATACTGTTGGGCGTGCTTGCTTTAATCTCCTCCCCTATTAATGAATGACCCCCATTAATAATAAATGCAAATCCGGGACCCGAGACCAGAT
>CAUJNA010000913.1:636356-643856 GCA_963377175.1 Effrenium voratum | reverse complement strand
CCTGGACTGCCACCTGCCAGGGTTCCTCCGAATCTGAAACAGCCTCCAGATTTGGATATGGCTCAAAATACCAGTACCAAAATGGAACCCTGGTAAGTGGGAACATGGACCAAAACCTGCGTAAACCCCTCCTGCTTAATTTTGAGCCACACCCATTTGAACTTCGAACTCCCATTCTGACCTTGCCTGTGGCGGTCCAATAGGCACCTCGTGTCTGGCAGCTTCTTCGCGAGACCATTCAAGCCTGCCGGAGACCCCTTGAGTTCTTGGCCCAACAAGAGCAAAACCCACTCCAGATTGAGACATGTGCTTTGAGATTCCGAGCCCGGCTGAGACGTATACTGCAATCCCAACAAAGCGACTTGATGTGGACTCCTTGTTCATGCGCTGCTTGCCTCCACTTTCAAATGCCGTCTGAGAACTAGGACCTTACAACTAATCCTGGCTAACCTGGAGCGAGCGAAAATGACATGAGCACCTACAAAAGCAATTCTAAACTGTGCCTTGCTCATCTAAAGCTTCGTCAGGATGCGTCGCGGTTTGAACTGAGAGATTCATAGAGATCCAACCCTCAGCTTTCAGTTGACAAATCATCTCAAAGAGGGTCAGCCTGGTGTAGCTCGGGCAGTTCTTCCGCTGTTGTGCTGCTTATTTGCTCGTTGGTAAGTTTCCCTTCCTAAAATACAAATAAACACAAAGCGTGCTTCAGGTCTCCGCCAACCAACTGGAAAGCAATACCCCGGATATACCGCCTTCGGTACCACAAAAACAAACCAAACCAACCCTTAAAACCCAACCCCTAACTCGTTCTCACGGCTCCTGCGGGTGACCGGGCCAAACAGCGAATTCGTGAAGTTCGGCAGCTCCTGGGTACGAGGATTCTGTGGCCTTGACGCGGCTTGACAACAAGTATACCCAAAATCAGCTGATGCCGTCAATTCAAGAAAGATCAAGAAAGTCATTCCTACTCCTGACCATGGAGCTACCACTGAAGAGGAACAGAGTCCCTTGCTCCTCGTGCCACAGAAACGATCCGACCAACTCATTTGGCTTGGGTGAGGGGCAAGTGAAACCACTCCATGGATGCGTGCGCTGCACCTCGGTATGGGCCAAAGGGTGCGGTACAACGCTGCACGAACCATCCGTTTGGTGGGCAACGAAAGGCAAGCAAGCAGTCTGCCGAAGCAAACCTCCGTTTGAGCCTCCTTGTTCGATCCGTACTGCCTTCTTTTGAAGTCCCCAAATGCACCACTGATTGTAGATCAGCACCACAAATGAATCAGGCTGACCCTCTCTAACCACAAAAACGGGACAACCAATCAAAGATCAAAAAATGTGACTGTGTGACCAAGTGAAGCCTACACGGACCTCGCAACCCCTCCTTCCACATCTGTTCGGCAGTCTTGGCGCTGTGTGAGGAGAACGTGATTCTGTTGTCATAGGAGATGTCCCTAGCAGCCTGAAACGAGCGAAGCAAGGAGCACTGTGGGCCACTGAAGTGTGGCTGTGTGCCAGGTGGTTGCCATCAAGTGGCCACACAAATATGTAAGAATTGAAATGACTGCGCCGCATTGCGCGCTGTATGCCTCCCTTACACCTCCAGTAAAGCCATAGTTTCTTCGATCTGGTGCCCGGACCCTGGTTTGACTCTGTGACTCCTGACGCCTGGACACATACAGGAGCAGAGTAAGGCTGCTTCAAGCCTCTTGCCATCAACTGCCTCATTCCCAGGAATGCGCTGCTCACATCCATTTGGACATTGGACCATGGCTTGACACATTGCAATGCCCAGTGGCCTGCACTGACCTGCACAGGTCAGTCACCCAATTGAACGGTATGCGTTAGTGCGTTTGGGTCAAACTCACAACCAAAGCCACAGTCCGCTAGAAGGTGACAGTGCGGAACATACATGTTTGCTTTGCAAACAGTTGTGACGCGGCACTGAGAGAAAATATTCATATTTGCCTCGATCCATGACCGAGCACATACCCCTCCAAACATGAAGGGTCCCAAAACAGAACAGTTTTCCCAGGAAGCTCTTCTTGGTATCCTTCATCTTCTTTTCGGGTGCCGAGAGCAGGCGTCGAAGTCCCTCAGCTCTTGCGCGCGTGGACGCGCTACGCGCAGGTCCCCGCCTCTTCGAGGCGCCCAGCCACAGCCAGCAAGGTGCCATCGGTGAGCAGCAGCAGCGCCGCCAAGTGGTCCAGGCCGTCGCCCACCCACTGAGCCAAACGTCGACCGAATCCACCCCACGCGCTGGCGGTCCGCCCCAAACGCAACTTTAGGAGTCGCCTTTTTTTGGGGAAAGACCTGATTCTGAAATTCGAGGGAGCCGCTGAACCGCCCGAAAGTACAGGCAACAGCAACACCAAGGCATCAAGTGTCACTGACTGAGTGCAAAGTCGCCAGAGGAAAGGTCTGCTACCTGTCTGTTGTTAAAAGTGTGAACTCATAAAGCGGCAATGTGAGATTAGCACATAAGCACGGCACAACAGGATACAATAGGTAGCTAAAACTGTGCAAGATTACGAATCTCAAAACCACATGTGGTGACCGCCCCAGACCACTCCCTTGGACCTGGAGCTCAAGATGCTCAGCTAGCAGTAGAGTCAAGAAAGCCCGCCCCGAACCAAGACAGTGGTATCATGGTACAGTAGTGTGGATTGACCTTGTCTCTGGATGCTTTGAAACGACGCACAGTTTTAGCAGACCCTCAGCCCCTGAAATGTGACCCGTCCGGGCCGAGTTGCATGAAATGTCGCTTGAAGTGCCAGCACCACTGCAATTTGGCTGGGTGCTACTCCAAAAGCCTCCCACGGGATCCAGGACTCCAACATCTGTCTGTTCATCGCGATGGTCTCCAGCTTGATCATTGGCCCATCGTCCTCGTCTGAAGACGCACCCGAGTCGCCCTGTAGTCTCCCTTCCGGGTCTGCGCTGAAGATGAGCGGGCCTGCGCAGGGCCCGGCCAAAAGACATGCTGGTCGGATATTATAGATGCAAAGGCAGAGTTGTGATGAGTTGCGCTGTTTCCTTGCTGGAACAAAGCCCGTAAACATACAACGGCTACGGCACATGCGCGAAGCGGGCGGGCTCATTTGAGTATGATGTCGCAGCCGTCACTCTTGCAGCAGCACGGACTAACTGAAACAACAAGACCTGAGACAATGCGCGCATATTCCTCGTGCCTTGATCGGAGAAGTGAATCCCAGTGGCATTGGTCCGTGCAAGCTTTTGAGGGGTGCTGCCTATTTCAACTAAGCAATAATTAAGTGCTAACTTCCAGCATGGACCGCGTCTCATCTGAACAAAGTCGCGTTGCAAACCAACTCGGAAGCTCCAACTTTGGCCAAACTCGACTCTGTTTGACCCACAGTGGTTAGATTACAAACATGGCCTAAGAAGATCCCCCACCCCAACAGCAATACACAAAGTAACCATGATCTGCAAACCAGGGACAAAACGTCATGACCATTGCCCGGCTTCAAGCGCCCTAACTCCCCCGGAACCCTGTCCTCGTGACATGATCTCTAGCAGCACAGGGCACTCGAACGCACGGAGCGCGCACGCAAAGGCTTTGGCATCCTGGCGAGCAACGCGCGTTCTTAAACCCTGCGCGGGACACGAAAGGAACGCCTTCTGACTCATGGGCCAGGACAACATCATGTGGCATGTTCATAAGGTTGGCATGGTGTGTTGGTTTCGCGCGCCACGAAATCCTGCACCACCTAAGAAACCCGAATGAATGATGATTCCCTCACAAATACCAACAAACACTGGTTCGCCATGGTCTCAGCATGGTGCAGGATTTCGTCAATTCACAGTAGGGGAATGTGAAACTCACTTGTTGTACTTTTGGGTTCGCTCTCCACACCCCGACTGCAATGAACCTGGCAAATCGTTTGGATCCGAAGGTACGCCCGTCTCGTGAATGGGGCAACGCAGGATGTTTGGGAATGAGTCCTGCCAGAGTTCTGAAAGTATGCTTGTTTCATGCAGGGGGAGTTGTTTTTAGGTGGCCCTCGTACATGGCTCAGCAGGCTCCAGTGGAGCCCTTCTCATAAAACTGAGCATTCCTGAGCGGACGGTCCCCCAACAACCCCCCTCCTCTGAATGGATTTGTGCTAATGTGCTTCAGGGAATCCGAACTTCCCATTCTGCCTCTCCCTTTCGAGAGCGCACAATGTGGTCACAGCATCCTTGCATCAAAAAGAGGCTCAACTTGACGGTAAATGGATCAGTCCACCCGCACTCTCAACCAACCAGGAGCCCTCAAAAAAAGGCGAAACTTTGAACCAGGCCTTCACTCATCCAAATCATGCCGTTTCCCACCCGGTACCGAGCCAGTGTTAAGTATGCAGATACCGTGCTCCACTTCGTCCCTGGCTTCGTGCGAAGGGCCGTGTGCCCTTCTCAAGTTGAGCATAGACTGGACAACTATTCGGACCAAACCTTGCATGGCCCTGGACTTGACTCAAGATTTATTGTGGAAAAAACACGGACATGGCGACATGTCTCATGCGATGCCTTCCAGCGAAGCGCGGAGGGCGCCTCAGCCGGGCGCAGCACCTTCAGGGGCCAGGGCCGCCTCGTCAGCGACACCGTGGCGCCTTCCACCAGCAGCTCTGCGAAGCCCTGAGCCGAGCGGAACGGAACGGCGAACGCCCATCTGGGTGAATTATAATATTTCACCAACCTGTAATAAGGTGGTTGGGGGGCTGTTCCCCACATAAACCACCATTTGGGGTGAGGTCGTGTGAGGTCGTTATAATTCACCTAGGCACATCGACCAAGGAAGCGCCATAGACCCGAATTCGGCAAGGTTCCCTAGCGCCTTGGACCTCATTTCAGGCCGGAAAGGGGGTAGGCCCCATGTAACCTGGGCTCCTTGGGCTCGCAAAGCTGGGAAGGCCCGCTCAAACTGCACACCGTACATGTGAAATACACGGTCGCGTGCAAATGTTAGGTACGTCATGTTGCGCACTGTCTGTACATTAGTGTTTATGCTGGACATGTTCGTATCTCCTGGCCTTGGGATGTGCAAGCCAAACAAAGGACTGAGGACATCTCCACGTGGAGCGACGCATGTACTCAAGGAATTGTAAAAGCTTTGGAACACTGCGGCAGGGCCACAGCACGATCTGGTTTTGAAGAAGGTTCTGATTGAGCAATGCTCGCCCACATCATAAAATAGGTTGGCGCGGCCATTGCAAACCATTTCAAGGAAGCTAGCAAAAAATCACGAGCAAACCAACAAACTGACACACGTCAAGCCAGCACTCCGGACTCCCCATACAACTCCATCAATTCACGAGGACTGACAAGCTCCAACAGCTTTCAGCTGCTTGCCATGGGAAGGCCTGGTCATCTTGGATGAAGGTATGGCCAATGGCCAGCATCTGTGTGCAGACCAGCTCCTGGGCAGATTGCTAAAACGTCGGTGGCCAGTTTCCCACATTCCCGGAACAACAAACACCTGAATCACCTGGGCCAATGCTCAATGCTCCCTTTAGAAAGGATGTAAGATATGTCACCTGGCGTTGACCCACAGCAAGGAGCAGTGATGAATCGCTTCGGATGACTATTTTCAAAAGGGGGTGGGTGCATCCCGATCTGCAATCCGCAGTGGGAGCCACAACAAAAGGGGAAAAAAAACATAAGGACGAACGGACGAAGGATTTATTTTGAGCCCAGTTTTGTTTAAAGAACCAGTCACAAAACTGCGCGTCCTCGTGATGTCACGTCCAAGAAACATTGACAACAACCCAGCCCAAATGGAAATCCAAACGGTTGCCTCCGATTTACACCAGTGCGAACGTGCATAGCACGACCATCACGGTAAGAAATGGCAGGATAGCCAAAACATGAAGAATTGCCTTTTCACTTTCCCTCAGCTGTACCATCCCCCAGTTGTTTCTTCTCTAATCACTTCCGGAGTGGCCAACAAAAAGTCTGAACAATTTGTCTACCACCAAAATGGTATTCCCAAAAAGTGACTAAAGTCCGAAACGGAACTCGGGAAGTGGCCATGGGTCAAAATCCCGTACCTGCAGGGAACATCCCAATCCCCACCAAAATAGGTTCTAAATTTTGGGTGGCGAATTCACCTACCAACCAAAATGCGATCCCAAAACGGTTTTGACAACCACCGCCAAGTGGGTTAATCCGTACGCATCTTTTTTGAACCCTGGCAAATGGAACCAAAGACTAAAACATGCAGTTTTTTTGTGGTTTCACTTTGACCCATACCCAGTTAAGCTACCAACCAAAATGGGATCCCAAAACGGTTTTGACAACCACCCCCTTCAACCTCCTCCTCCGACCCTACCTTCCTTTTCTTTGGCGCCAATTTACTTTGACCCATACCCACATCTGAAAATATATTCATTGGACCCTGGTAAGTGGCAACATGGCCCAAAACCAGTGGTCCAATTCCTGGTGGGTTAATTTTGACAACCAAAGTCAAAATTGAATCACTAGGGGACCGCAGGTTCTAGTCCATGTTTCCATTTACTAGGGTCCATTTTGGGTACCTATTTTTGACCACCACCGCCAAGTGAGTTCAGAGCACCACCGAAGGCCCACCGAACGACGACATCTCCTTCCACTCGGAGGCCTCCTCAATGGCCTCCTTGAGCCGCCGGCCCGACCACTCGCCTTCGCCTTTCACGCGGGGGGTTCGATGAATGGCGTGCAGTCCCCTGCCCGGAGTCTCCATGACCCCCTAGAAAAAGTGGTCATGACCCCTTAATTTTGGGAAATGACCCCATTTTTAAAGGTCATGGAGAGTCTAGGTAGCATCCTTTCAGGGAACATGCAGGTCCTCCAGATTTGAGAGGTTAGAATAAGGGTACCCGATTTCTTTTCTGTAGTCTACTTTCGTAGGAGAAGCCTCCCAACCAAAAAAGGGTAAAAGGGGTCTACTGGAGGACCTAGGAATGATCTGCTTCAAGGTAGGGCCTTGAGAATTTTGGAATTTGGGGGGGGGGGGGGGGTGGGGGGGTCCACAAATTGCCTTGCGGGATCACGCCCACAATGCAGAACACTAAAACACAAAGTATTCTAGCATGGCAGAAAGCTGGAGGCAGCTGCAAGCCTGGAGCACTCTCATTGAGCAAAATCACGTTTGCCTAAGCTGCATATTATCCTTCTAAATGCTGGGGCTAGTCTGGCCCTGACAGAAAGCTGGAAACCCAGCCACCAGCTGAGTTGCATCTCACATAACAAATAAACTTCTCCAGGTTGTAGACCGGCAGCTCCATGGGCGGCCGCAGGCTGACTGAATTTCTGTCAAGGGCCGCCGAGATTAAACACCCGCGTGAGTCGGAATTCGTGACATGCCCCGCTGCCTGCAAGGACTCGGAGAAGCTGGCGTGCAACGGCACTGAAGCCCAAGCGGCATGTCAGATTCAGCGTGCATCCTGGTCTCATTCAGCCAAGAGCCCAACAAGGCATGCAGCAAAGGCTTTGGGGCCCTCTCACTGATTTGAGACAAGGTGA
>CAUJNA010000913.1:591356-628856 GCA_963377175.1 Effrenium voratum | reverse complement strand
GCAAATGCATCCCATGTGGCCCATGTGGCCCACATTGCCTACAGGTTGGCCAAGCTGTCCCTGGGTGCCGGGCGATTGCCAGAACTCCTTGATAGATGATATGCAATACACACCTCGCACACCCGCTTCATTCACACGCATTGAGCAGATCAGTTTGCATATTGTATGCTAAACGAGAGCTGTACGGCAATGGTTCTGCTCAACTATCCTTGATCTTCCAGGACCGTGAAGAAGCAGGCCTTTGGCCGATTTTCCTTTTCAATCAAGAGCAAAATCACGGAGGGCCGGCCCTTGGAAGGCAAGGGTATATGATTGAGAGTGACCGCAGGTTGCCTTGCGCAAAGAAAGCGATAAACTCCATGAGTGAGGCTTCCAAAGACCTGCTTCTGAGCCGGGCACTGTCCACGTGGTGAAGAATCGACAGGTCTTCCTTGACATTGATCAAGGTCTCCCGGACGATATCTCTTCCTGAGCACGCGCAAAGCCGCGCGCAGCTGGTGGCTTATGAAGCCTGAAGCGATGTTTGAGCCCAAACAACTTGGGACAAGGTGCAACGTGGACAGTGCCAGGGCACCTCCTGCACCAACCCATGTTGTGCAGAAAAACTGGATTTGAGAAGTACCCAACCATCTGGCCTCAAGACAATTAGACTCGATTTGCGCGGCACCAAGCAACCCACAGCATCCAACCAAACATCCCGTGCAAAGCACTCAGGCTCACGACAATCATTACTAGGTGTTAGGAATAGCACCGCGCACATCCCGGATTCCAACAAGTGAATTAGAACTCCCCTCTCAGCTGGCCCTGTTGGCCAAGCCACTCTCCTCGCTATCCAGCTTATCGCCGAAACCTGTCAGGCGTATTCAGGCGTCAGATTCACTGCGCAGCGGCCAGCGAGCTTTGGGACCGGCTGACATGGCAACGGTGATTGCTGCTTCCCTCCGAACGACAACGCATGAAGGAACGCCCCCGAGCCTGAGAGTCACAGTAGCAGTACCAATTCAAATCATGTCTTGGCTGGGTCCCATCTTGATATTCAGGAGGGTACCAGGATACTTTTAGCGCCCTCCAGTGGAGGGTACTTGGCCTGTTTTTAAATGGAGGGAACTTCAGGCAGTGTCGGGTGCCCCTTTGATTCGTTTGCTAAGTGCCCTTATTGGCTTGATAAGGGTTGGGATTCTGTTGGAATCGAAGAGCTACCCGTGTCGAAGCGTGACAACTGCCACATTTGATTGGCTCCGACCCAGAAAGCCCGAACATTGCGTTTTGAGTGTCAAAGCGTGTCATTTGAGTGTCATTGGGGGTGCGAATCGAGGTCACTTACCCCTACGCGTGTCGCTGCGGCTCGATTTGCCCAGCATCGGTCCCGCCCGCGTGTGAGTGTCATTCGCATTCACGTGTCGCTGCGGCTCGATTTGCCCGGGCTGAGGAGGGATCTGCTGGGGAGGGCAACCCTGAGGGTGTAAGTGCCCTGTGAATGGCTTAAGTGACCTCTTTGATTTAGGACTAAGTGCCCTTATTTTCAAAATGAATCATAGCACCCAAAAAAAGAATCGAGGGCGCTGAAAAGAAGCTGGTGTGTAGGTTTTAATCGTATGTGTTTTGCCCAAACCTCCCAAACAAAAGCTAGGGTACACCCTAGGAGTCATGTGCTGAAATTTCAGGGGTTGTCGTTGCCGAACTTTCCGGGTCCTCGAATCACCATCAAAAAGCAACATGTACCGCCAGTTTTAGGACGTCGATGGCCAACGCTTGTTTTACCACGATTTGGAAGTTGAGTTCATTGCTTCTAATAGGTCATTAGGACGCACCAAAACAGTGGAGCACACTGTCTGCGTATATTGTATTGGATGGCCAAGGGGTCAAACAACAAAACTGTTCATGATCAAACACGCATAAATTAGCATAAATGTTAGCATTAGCAGTAGCAGTACTAGTGCTGCACTACGTAGTGCTAGTACACGTACAAGTTCAAGTACTAGAGCAGCAGCAATAGCAGTTGCCGTACTCGTAGTCTTCGTCGTCGTACTACTTTTAGTTTGCTCCTGTAATGAATGCTCGTGACTGCTCGGTTGGAAAAAGGGAGATAAAATACATCTCGGATAAATCTCGGCAGAAATTAATTCTTGCAGCCGACTCCAGAACAAGTTTGTTTTTTTGGCGGCCCTGGCCCCACTATGCCACACCCCGACACGCTCCACTGACCAGCAGTAAACCTTGCTTGAAGCAGCCGCCGCCGTCATGTGCATGTACTATATGTCAGGGGCGTGTTTTGCCAAATGCCGAAACTCCCGAAGGCGTTCGCGACGGCCCCCACTTGGAGACAAGCCCCCATCTCAAAAAAACTTGCCACACATACCACAAAAACTCACACAAACAAGCCCAGCTGCCACAAAAGGCCTGCCTCTGTTGTCTAAGACTTCCTGCTCTGCATCCAGCTCCCTCTCCACATCTAGGTCCTGAGAAAACCGACATGTCTCTCGACAAGAGGTTCTTGCGCATCAGCACATATGTCAGAATTACCCTCATGCCGAACATTTATTCCACCACAGATCCCGTCAAGTTATGTCAAGTTCAAATGAAAAGGATGCAGACAAACTGCTACAAAGACGCGTATTTAGGATTTGCTCCTGATGCAAACACACATCTGAACATGCACAATACTGGCTGAGATCCTCATCTGCCACGACTGGCAAAGTGATGCTCTCACATGTCAGGCAATGTCAATGAACAAATCTTGGCGTTTCAGATGCAACCATGGAAGCAGTCCAGACGCACTTAATGTTGAAGAAGGAACTGTGGAACACGCAACCCATGCATGCCACACACCTGGAGCCCCATTGTGACACAAACATTGTGTTGTGTAAAGTTTGTCTTCGAGCCATTCTTTTCTGCTCGATGCTTCGCAAAGCTCACGGTTCTTGAAAAACATGGTGTTTTGTTGTTTGGAGGAAGGCAAAGCAATTGTTACATTTTTGAATTTGCGCTAGTTCGCGGATATGTGCGCTCGAGTTGCAGGACAAAACAAGAGGACACCAGAGCTGCTCGAAACATACTATGTCTGGCCGTGTTCTTGAAACAGGTACAGTACGACAATGACTATTACGTAACGAAGCAGCAACAAACGAAACACATATGCTACAAAGGGAGCTTCAGGCACCAATAGGTATACCAAGAAAATGGCCCAGCGAGCTCATTGCTTCGCACGTTGAGCTATTGCCCATGCCGCCTTTCGTTGCTAACGGCAGTTTGTCAAAGTATACCTGTACCACCAATGGAGGGCATCGAAAAGACATCAAAACCGCCCAAACTTCGGGTTTTAACTCACTCAGGTCGTAATGCGATCTGACCAGCAGCCACTCGTGGCTACTGCCAGCATGAAACCTCGCTACAATTTGTCTTGCCAGCATCTCACTTCTAAATATTATGAGAGGCCCCTTTGGCGCTTTCACCAGAAGGCCGCCACTCTGCCGGGCGTCAATCTTGTTTCTGACCATGAAGAAGGGCACGCCCCAGTGTCGCAGGTCATCCAGCAACAACAGCTCTGCCTCGGTGAATCCTCGGAACCCCAAAACACGGGCGGCGCCAGGGTTGGGCCAACCTCTCTAAGCATGACTCAATCGCTATTACAGTTCGAGCAAATTCGTTTTGGCTTCCAGAGTCTTAAAGGGCTCCGAACCAGGATTGGTTGTACACAACCGTGGGCGTCAACCGTGTCAGATTGCCAGCGCTAACTGAAAAGCCATCAAACATGAGATGTTACAAGTCAAACCTCGCCGGGGTGGGAAGAACAGGGGATAAACCAATCGACCCCGTCAGGATCCATCCGGGGGGGGGGGGACCAAGTGTTGAAGGCGAAAGCATCGGCGTTGCTGGCTGCACATGCTCACCGGTCAAAGCCTAGGCTCGCTGATCAGTGATGAGAACCACCACATCGAAATGGCGAATCCCCAGCTTCTGCAAGTACTTCCTTGGGCTCCGTTGATACAATCGGATCCCCCGCACTGCTGCGCTGCTGGGGAACGTTTCGCAGGTTTGCTGAACCAAGGAGTTACTCCTGTTAATTCCTGTGATTCAAGGAAGCCCCTGATCCAATCTAAACAGGCCAAACTACTAATTATCGCGAGCCGATTTGGGTGACGGATGGGTTTTTTTATGTCGTACCCAGGTGTGACAAGCCCTTCCCCCGGCAAAACAGGGCAACCTAACCTAGTTTCATACAAACTAACCTGGGCTTGCCATAATGTGCAAACTCAATCTCTCGGGCGCATAAAAAAAAGAGCTCCTAGCATCAATACTGTGTTGTCTTATGATTGGGGTTTAAATCCAAAATCTAAAAGTCTAAACTTAGAGTCTAAAACGCTACCCAGGTGTGGCAGGCCCTTCCCCCGGCAAAACAGGGCAACCTGACCTAGTTTCACACAAACTAACCTCTGGTTTGCCAGAATAGTGCAAACTCAGCTCGTGGTCATGGCAGCCGCCGATACAGACATCAGCCGGACCTTCATTTTCTCACGCAGGCCAAGTGCACAACATAAACCCAAGCATCGTGCATCATATGTAGTAGTGTCATCCACCTGATGTGTTCACTGTTCAATTCCTTTCACTACCACGACATTCACATAATACTAGGAAGGCTCGTGGCAGGATAGTGCAGATATAAGAGAAAGTAAGTAGATAGTCTAGATTAGATACCGGACACTTAGTCTGAACTTGGTATCGATTGTTTCTTCTAATGGGAAGATACTAAAGAAAAAAGATACAGCAAAAAACAAGGATAACGCAAAAAAGAAGTTAAAACATAAAAAACAGATACACAAGATAAAAAGGACAAAAACAAACAGTTAAAAACAGATTAAACAACGATTACAAACATGTTAAAACAGATTAAACAAGATAAACACATGCACAGAGTTGCAAAGAGCTTGCCCTGCAGTAGAAGACATGTTGCAACAGGTAATTAGCAGGGAAGGGGCCGGATAAATCAATAGTTGCGACTTTCGTGCTGGAACTGCGGAAGTGTCAAGCACTTTTTCTCTCATGACAGACTAACAAGAGCCCCCCCTTACATACCTCCTTATCAAGATTCGCGCTGCGTGGGGCGTGACATACCTTTAAAAAGTCATAGCCAGATATAATCATCATCCGAACAATGGCATCATCCTGGCGCAATAATATTTGTACCTGTTACAGTGAAATAAGTATCTGAAAATCCCCAAACGTAAAACAAATTAAGAGGGAAAACCTGGCTTTGCAAAGAAGAGGTTTGGAGCGGGCCGCTTTTTCCATTTAGTTTGGGTTTGTGGTTCAGGGTGTTCATTTAGTTTGGGTAGGCGGTTTGGAGGGGGCCGGTTCTCCGTCTATCGGTTGCTGGTTTGGAGGGGCCGCTCGATTCATTTAGTTTGGGTTGGTAGTTTGGAGGGGGCCACTTTTTCCATTTGGTTTGGGTTGCTGGTTGGGAGGGGCCGCTTGTTTCATCTAGTTTGGGTTGATTGTACTAATTTCACGTAATTTTCGTCGGTGGTTTGGAGGGGTCCGCTTTTCCATTTGATGGTTTGGGGGGGGGGTGGGGGGGGGGCGGTTTTCCATTTCTTTGGGTTGCTGGTTTGGAGCGGCCGTTTGTTTCATTTAGTTTGGGTTCGTTGTGTGGAGGGGCCGCTTTTTCCGTTTGGTTTGGGTTGATGGTTTGGAGAGGCCGCTTGTTTCATTTAATTTGGGTTGGTTGTGTGGACGGGCCGCTTTTTCAATTTAGTGTGGGTTGATGGCTCTAGCTTTATTCAATTTTCGTTGTTGGTTGGGAGGGGGCCGGTTTTCCATTAGGCAGGGACTGATTGACTTATTTAGTTTGGGTTGGTAGTTTGGAGGGCTCCGCTTTTTCCAGTTGGTTTGGGTTGATGTTTGGAGGGGCCGCTTGCTTCATTTAGTTGGGGTTGGTTGTGTGGAGGGGCCGCTTTTTCCCTTTAGTTTGGGTTGATGGTTCTAGTTTCAGGTGGTTTGGAGGGGGCCGGTGTGTAATTAGTTTCGGTTGCTGGTTTGGAGGGGCCGCTTGTTTCATGTAGCTAGGGTTGGTTGTTTGGAGGGGCCGCTTGTTTCATTTAGTTTGGGTTGGTGGCAGTTACCCAACTTGGGTCGCTCAAGTCATGCTTCTTTACTTGGGAATTTAGGAAAAACAAATTAGGTCAACATCCAGAGCCCCTCGAATCTGAGTTCCTGGACTGAAGGACAAACAAAAAAGGTCGATAACCCTGGCTTGGTTGGGGAGACCAACAAAGTTCAAAAAGTTCAAAACACCGGGCCCCCAAAGTGATGTTTCGGGGAGTTCAAAAAGTTCACAAAGTTCAAAATCCCGGGCCCCCACAGTGATGTTTCTTTACTTGGGGAGTTCAGAAAGTTCAAAAAGTTCAAAATCCCGAGCCCCAAACGTGATGTTTCTTTACTTGGGGAGTTCAAAAAAATATCAAAAGTACAAAATCCCGAGTCCCAAAAGCTTCTTTACCTGGGGAGTCAAAAAGTTCAAAAAGTTCAAAATCCCGAGTCCCAAACGTGATGTTTCTTTACTTGGTGGGTTCAAACAAATCAAAAAGTTCAAAATCCCGAGCCCCAAACGTGATGTTTCTTTACTTGGGGAGCTCAAAAGAATCAAAAAGTTCAAAATCCCGAGTCCCAAAAGTTTCTTTACCTGGGGAGTCAAAAAGTTCAAAATCCCGAGCCCCAAACGTGATGTTTCTTTACTTGGTGGGTTCAAACAAATCAAAAAATCCAAATCCCGAGTCCCAAAAGTGATGGTTCTTTACCTGGGGGGTTCAAAAAGAAAAATATCAAATGCATGTTTTTGCACAGTTGGTGTTTTTCAGGGCCTGTCACTGGCCTGCTTGGTCGGCCTGCTGCTTTTCATGGAGTGGGATGTCTTCAGTAGAGCTTCCCATTTGCTTGTTGTCTCTAGCTGCCATTTATTTGGGGGAAGGTGCATTTGTTTCAGGGCCTGTCACTGGCCTGCTTGGTCGGCATGCTGCTTTTCTTGAAGTAGGATTTTTTCCATTGGGCTTCTAGTTTGCTTGTTGTCTCTAGCTGCCTTTTTTTTGGTGAAGGTGGGTTTTTTCAGGGCCTGTCACTGGCCTGCTTGGTCGGCCTGCTGCTTTTCTTCCAGTTTTTTTGTGCAGTTGGTTTTTTCAGGGCTTGTCACTGGCCTGCTTGCTCGGCCTGCTGCTTTTCTTGAAGTGGGTTTTTTCCATTGGTAGGGTGTCATGACCGCGTCCTCTGACAGTGCGGTCTTGATGATGCCATCAGGTGTCGGCCTCAAAAAACAGCTCCTCAAACCCAAAATCGTTTTTTATAACACTATGTGACTATGTGTGCATAAAGTGTGGAATATGCAAAACCTGAGGGCACACATGCATAACTTCTGCATAACTTCTGCATAACTTCTGCATAACTTCTGCATAACTTCTGCATAACTTCTGCATAAAAAAACATAGGCTGCATAACTTCTGCATATATGCAGAAGTAATACTGATTTTAGTAGGGCAACTTCTGCATATATGCAGAAGTTGTTTTGTCAGTGACATAGGCTGCATAAAGCAATTCCTATGCAGAACTTATGCAGAAGTTATGCAGAAGTTATGCATAGGTTATGCGTAAAACGGTTTTTATACGCAACAATCATTGAACAATACATACGCCGCGCAAAAGTCGCATAGAATTGTACCAAGTTGTCAGTACTAAGAAGGCTCGCAGTCAGATAGCTTGGAAATAGAGGATAGTATGTCAAACATAAGTCTGTTTATCAGGTGGTTAACCTATGTTTATCTTAGATTTGTTTGGCTATGTTCCGGCGGACTTATAGTAGACTTAGGAGTAGCTACTCGGGAAAGTAAAAGATAATAAGTTTTCACATATTCTCTACTAAAACATATGGAAGATATTAAAAGATAGTATCTTTTTTGTTTTATCTTTGTTTATATTTTTTTGTTTAATCGTTTTGTATTTGTTTTAATCTGTTTTTACCTTTTTCAGTCGTTTTTCATTGGGGTTTGCCAGTTTAGATGGCGAGCCATATGTGCTTTTCAAGCAAAAGGACATTGCTACTATTACGAGGCGCATCAGCTGTATTGTGATGAAGCCCTCCAAAAAAGTCCCACTTCACCAAAAGCAGCAGGCCGACCAAGCAGGCCAACTACAGGCCCTGAAAGGGGTCCAGCTTCGCAAAAAATGGCAGCCACAGACAGCAAACAAATTAGAAGCTCTACTAAAAGAGAACCATTTCACGAAAAGCGCCAGGCCGACCAAGCAGGCCAGTGAGAAGCCCTGCTGCGCAGAGAAAACAAGGCAGGCACACACAACAACCAAACTAGAAACCTAATGGGAAAATCCCACTTCACGAAAAGCAGCAACCCGAACAAGCAGGCCAGTGACAGCCACACACAGAAAAACTGTAGTCGGGGCACGTTGGGCCTGACTACAGTTTTTTCCCAACCGTTTCCCAAGCGTTTCTAAGGCCAGCGTCCCCAGCATCACCAGCAACACCCCCAGCATCCCCAGCAACCAAAAAAAAAACGATGGAAAAACTGTAGTCGGGGCACGCTGGGCCTGACTACAGTTTTTTCCCAACCGTTTCCCAAGCGCATCCCCAGCAACACACCGCTCAAAAAATGATGGAACAACTGTAGTCGGGGCACGTTGGGCCTGACTACAGTTTTTCCCTCGCGTTTTTAAGGCCAGCGGCGCCAGCAACACCCAGCATCACCGGCAAAACCCCCAGCAGGCCCCAGCACCCCCAGCAACACACCGCCTAAATCATGAAGGTAAAACTGTAGTTGGGGTACGTTGGGCCTGACTACAGTTTTCCCCTAGCGGTTTGTACAGTGTGTGAACAGATTTTGCGAACAATGGTGGCTGGTCGAAAAGTCTGCAAATTGCTCAAAAGATGTTGAACAGATTCTGAACTGACAGCAAGTTTGCAAGTTGGTGAAAGGTGGCAATAAGATTGTGAACAGATTGAGTTGGTAAGTGTTTGGCAAGTTTGGAAAATGTTGGCAAATGTGCGATTTGTTGCAAGCTGGTGAAACATGTGAAACAATGGTGAACTGACAAACAAACATGAACGTTTGTGAAAATATAGCAAACTGCTGGACATTTGACAAGTTTGCAAAATGTTGGCGAACTTGCGAACATTTGGCTAGTTGGCGAGCAAATGGTGGACAGATTGTGAGTTGGTAAAAAGATTGTGGAAAGATGGTGAACTGCCGACATGTTGGCAAGTCGGTAAAAAGTTGGCGAATCGGCGCTTTTGTTTGCAAGTTTGCAAAAGAGGGTGAGTTGGTAAAATGATGGTGAATAGATGGTGGGTTGGTGAAAAGATTGTGAAAAGATGGTGAACTGCCGAAAATTTGGCGAATTGGCTCTTTTGCTTGCAAGTTGGTAAAAAGATGGTGAGTTGGTGAAAAGATGGTGAACAAATAGTGAACTGCCAAAAATTTGGCAAGTTGGTGAAAAGATGGTGAAATTCCTGACCTCTTGGAAGTGTTCCACAAGTGTTCCAGTCCTCCGAAGAAGTGTTCTGGAAGTGCTCCAGCTGTAACCCACCATCTTTTTACCATCTTTTCACAATCGTTTCACCGACTTGCCAATTTTTCGCACATTCACCAAATTGGACCAACTTGCCAATTTTTCGGTAGCTCACCATCTGTTCACAATCTTGTCACCAACTCACAATGTGTTTGCCAACTTTGTTCACTGACTTGCGAAATTTTCGGCAGTTCACCATCTGTTCACCATCTTTTCACCAACTCACCAACTTTTGCCAACATTTCGGCAGTTCACCATCTTCTTACCATCTTTTCACCAACTCGCGACCTGTTTACCATCTTTTCACATCTTTTCACCAACTGGCCAAATTTTCGCTTTCGCCAACATGTTGCAAGCTTGTCAAATTTGCAACAGTTTGCGATCTGTTCACCATCTTTTCACCAACTTGCCAAATATTCACCAGCTCACAATCTGTCCACCAACTTGCTCACTTTTAGGCATTTCATTTTCTTTTACCAACTTGCAAATTGTTCACCAACTCACAATCGTTTCACCATCTCTTCGCAAACTTGCCAACCCAACGAATCCGTCAAGACAGTTAGAGAGTCCCACGGTAAAAATTAACTTTCACGGCAATTCCCATTTCGCGGCAATTAGTGACTTCTTAATTGACTTGCAAAATAAACTTTTCACGGCAACGGCAACGGCAACGGCAAAAAAACGCGGCAACACAAACGGCAACGGCAACGGCAACGGCAACGGCAATTGTTCAGTTCAAGCACGACTTGGCCTCATTTGCTTTTGCTGGCTTGCGTCCGTTTGGCGGCTCTGAAACTGCGCGCTTCCGGGAAGTTTTGCGTTTGCTCAAGTTGTTTCGACCCTGATTTTCCCTGCCCGCCATGGCCGCGCTTCTCAACAAGCGGGCGCGCACGACAGTGCAGGAGGTCAGCGTGGATGAGATCATGCAGTGCTTTCAAGCCTTCCTCGCGGCGAAGAAAGACCGCGACCTCACTGCTCTCTTAGAGCGGGCGCTGCAAGTCAGCTGGAAGTCGGCGCCATCCACAGCCCTTCCCGCCTTTGTGGAAGGCCGCTTGTGCGACACATCTCAGCCGCTCTCGGCCTTGCATTTTGTTTTTGCGTCGTGCTTTCTTTTGCTCTCTACCTTTCCCAGCCGCAGGCTACGAGCTCTTCGCCAACGTCTTGCAGCGATGCGGGCCTGTGCTCAGCAACCAGAAGACCCTGCTGGCCTTGGTCTCCTTGCACGACGACAAGCCCTGCAACTTCACCCGCCAGCCCATGCGGGCATGGGCAGACCTGGTGAGCGCCAGCGTCCGCGCCTGCCTGGCCAAGCTCCGCGAGTGCGCCTACGACCCCACCTTGCAAGAAAGGACGCTGCGGAAGGCCACAGTGCAGCAGGCGTCTGCCTTGCAGGGCCTGGCCGCCATGGTTCGCCGCTGGGATGACAAAGGGCCGACCTCGTCGGCCTTGCCGCTCGCCCTGGCGGCGCAGGTGCTCGCGCCAGCGGCGGGCGCAGATGCCGCAACTGCCTTGGGCGACGACGGCTGGCCGGACTTCATGGCCATGCTTGGGCGGCCATCAGCTAAGCCGCGGAGCGCCAGCAAGGCTTTGCAGGCGCTCAGCATTTTCTTTTTGCTTTTCTTTGCGCATGACCTCGGCACGCATCTCTGCTCGCTCTGCGCAGGCCGCGCTGTCGGTGGAGCCTGTCACCTATGAGCAGAAGCTGCAAGGCAAGGACGCCGACGACCGCGAGCCCGCCAGCCCGGACAAGGACGCCCAGGCCAGGACACAGCCGCCGCCCCGGACATCGAGGCCGGCAAAGAAGCCAGCCGCGAAACAGCAGGCGGCCACTTCAAGTGCTCCTGGAAAGAAGCAGCTGAAGATGACGGGCAAGTGCATCGCCAGCCGGGCCTACGCCAAGGCTCTCAAAACTGGCGGCATAGAGGCGGCACGGGCAGCGCACGCCCAAGCCCTGCAAGAGTGCAGGGCGAAGGGCATTCCTTTTGATTAGTTCAGGCGGCCCACGCAGCAGTGCTTGATCGAACGCGGGAAAACACGCATGTTCGACATTGCTGCGTGTCCCTTTTGCTTTTTGCTTTACTCGCTGCTTGAGCGCCGCAGCTGCCATGTCCTCAGACTCGCAAGCCACGTTGCCCCTGCCTGGCGCCAGCCGCGGTGACATGGATGTTGTCGACAGCCCAGAGCTTTCCGACAGCCCGGAGCTGACAGGCAGCCAGCCCGACGGCCGCTGCGCGCACTGCGAAGATTCAGAAGCTTTGCTCGCCTTTGGTGTGGAAGTCATGGGCCGCACCACAGACGAGAAGGTTTGCGCCAGTTGCGCGGCTCGCATCTTCTGCGGCCTGAACTACGGATGCCTTCTCGCAGGAGAGCGCGCGAGGCGTTTGCCCGCCCCTGTGGCGCCGGCCGGCCCTGAGCCAGAGGAAGAGCCGCGCCCCTTGAAGCGCCTGCGGGGTAGTTCGCAGCTGGATCACTTGTGTGAAGCGTGCAGCGAATTCCAGTGCCACGCCCGTCTGCACTTGCAGTCGCGGAGCCGCAGTCTTTGCCAGTTTTGCACGGCGATCTGCCTGCTGCAGATTCATACGAAGCAGGAGGCCTTTCCGGCTGATTGCTCGCAGCCTGTAGTGTTTCTGTGATGGTATTCTGGGCCTGCGTTGGTGAGAAAGCAACGCAGATTGCATGCGCTCGCTTTGGTTGTCAGCGTGTTGCTTTTGCAGATTGCTTTTGCGGATTGCTTTTGCAGATTGCTTTTGCAGATTGCTTTTTTCTTTGTGTCGCGTTGCGGCCACGCAGTTGCATTTGCATTTGCAGGCTCCTTCGCTTTTGCGTTTGCCACGCTTGGTCGTTGCACAGTGTTGCACATGTACATGCATGAGCGCAGCCGCTTTACGGCTCGTAAGCTCCGCCGGCTTTAGGCGCGCTAGCCGTGACGCTCGCCATGGCCGCGTCCTACAGGGACCATGGCGCCTGGGTTGGCGGTCTCCCTTCGGAGATCTCCAGCTCCGAGGTCTGGTGGTGGCTGGGCGCGCGCCGCTGGATGGAGGCAGCCACTCCGCACCACTTCTCGGTGCGCAGGGCGACGACCGGCCCGGGCGCCTGCCTGGTGTTCTTCGACACCGCGCAGGCGCGAGACGCCGCCGTCCAGTGGCTGCGCGCGGCCGGCTATGACGCGCGCGTCATGTCGGGCCGCGCGCCGGTGGCAGCCCCCCCCCTCCTGGCGCTCCGCCGGCCGCCCCCGCCGAGCCCGGCGCACTGCCAGCCACGTGGCCTGCCGGGGACTGCCAGCGCTGCCGCTTGCTGGAGGCCGCGCTGCACCAGTCGCGGAAGCGGGTGCTGGATGTCTTCACCGACTTGGCGGAGTTCGGCGTGTTGCCCACCCCGGGCGGCGCCAGCGCAGGCCGCATGTGGGTCTGCGCTTGTCCAATTTGCTTTTGCGTTTGCACCGTCATGACCAACTTTTGCTTTTGCGTTTGCAACATCATTACCAACTTTTGCTTTTTGCGTTTGCAGCAGGCAGCAGTGCCAACTTTTGCTTTTGCGTTTGCAACATCATTACCAACATTTGCTTTGCGTTTGCAGCAGCAGTGCCAACTTTTGTTTTTGCTGCGTGCGTTCGCAGCTTCATTTCCCGGAAGGTGAGCTGGAGGCAGCGCGGCAGCGCCAGCGGCTCGCTCGGGCCGCAGCAGGAACCGCCGCCCCGTCAGCCTTGGCGCCAGCCACCCCGGCGCCAGCCAAGGCAGCCAAGGCGCTGGCTGCGGCGCCAGCCAAGGCAGCCGAGGCGCCAGCCAAGGCGCCCGGTTGCGGCACCAGCCAAGGCAGCCGAGGCGCCAAAAGCGCCTCAGCCCCAGCCGCCCCAGCAGCACCGGCAGCCGAGGCAGCCAAGGCGCCAGCTGCGGCGCCAGCCGAGGCACCAGCCAAGGCGCCAGCCGAGGCACCAGCCAAGGCACCAGCCGAGGCACCAACAGCGCCGGCGCCAGCCCCAGCCCCAGCCCCAGCCCCAGCAGCCCCAGCAGCTTCGGCACCAGCTGCAGCACCAGCCCCGGCCCCGGCGCCAGCCTCGGCCACAGCGCCAGCCCCGGCCGCAGCCTCGGCGCCAGCCTCGCCGGCCAAGGCTTTTGCCGCAGAGCCGACCGCTCCGCGGAGGGGCGCCTCTGCTGGGGCGCGCCCAAAGAGCGTGACGCATCCGGCCGCCCGCTGGCGCGAGGCAGACCGGGAGGCCGACAGAGCCGCCGAGGAGGTCCTGGCCCGCAACCCGCAAGGGTTCGCAGAGGCAGCCGTGGCAGCTGGGGCTGTCTTCCGCTCGCTGCAGCCCGGCCCTGGCCTGCCAGCGGCCGGGTCAGGACCGCCTTCTGCGCGCTTGCATTTGCTTTTGCGATGCAGCCCATTTGCTTGTGTGTGTGTGTGTATTTTCCGTTTTTGCGCAGGACCTGCGCGCCAGTGGTCCGAGGAGGAGTGGGCTGCCTGGCGCGCTCGCCACACCTGGGGAGGCCACGCGTGCGCCGCCTTCGCGCGCGCTGCAATCGCCCGCGCAGGCAGCGACCCGGAGATCTAGCAAGCCTCCGAGCCCGCCAGCGGCGTTTTGCTTTTGCTCAGCGGCACGTAGCTGGCAAGGGGCCAAGCCACAATTTGCTTTTGCGTTTGCAGCACGTGGATATGTCTGTTTGACCGAGGCGTGAAGGGCCGTCTACCTGCCCATCCGCCGGTGTCTCGGCTGCAGGTCTTTGCTTTTGCGTTTGCTCGTTTTTTGCTTTTGCGTTTGCAGTTGCGCGCAGCGTGCCCGCTCACATGTGCGAGGCGAGATCCACGCCGCTGAAGCCGCCAGCCGCTGGCCACAGACTTTTGTTTTTGCGCACGAAAAAGCGGCAGCTCCTGGCGCTTGCGTTTGCTTGCTGGCGCCTGTGGCCTTGCGAGAGTTTTGAGGCTTCAATCGGCCGTTGCCATTTGTTTGCTTTTGGTTTTAACTCACTCTGTAGGTCCATTTGTCTCGGAAAGCCGTCAGCCCAAAAACCCGGCACACATCCAGCGCCAAGCACTGTTTATCCTTTAAAGCGTCAGGCATGATATGCTCAACATTAACCCCCTAGCAATTAAAGACCTTGAGTCCGTAGAGGCCTTGACACTTGAGAGCAAACAAATTGTAGGGCCATCCCGTTTCTTTTGGAAGGCGTCAGCCCCAAACTCTTGCATCTGTTTTTTTTCGGCAGGGGTCAGCCCCAAACTTTTGCGGCCAAACTCCTGTTGTTTTTGTTGGAAGGTGTCAGCCCCAATCTGCCAGATCGTTGGGTCCATGTTTTTGGGAGGTGTCAGCCCCAAACTCTTGCTGCCAGATCTCTGGGGCCAGTTTTTTTTGGAGGCGTCAGCCCCAAACACTTGCTGCCAGATCTTTGGGTCCATTTTTTGGGGGAGGTGTCAGCCCCAAACTCTTGCTGCAGAATCTCTGGGGCCAGTTTGTTTTTGGAAGGTGTCAGCCTCAAACTCTTGCTGCCAGATCTCTGGGGCCAGCTTGTGCTTTGGAAGGTGTCAGCCCCAAACTCTTGCTGCCGGATCTCTGGGGTCAGCTTTTTTTGGAAGGTGTCAGTCCTAAACTCTTGCTGCCAGATCTCTGGGGCCAGCTTGTGCTTTGGAAGGTGTCAGCCCCAAACTCTTGCTGCCGGATCTCTGGGGTCAGCTTTTTTTTGGAAGGGCTCAGCCCCAAACTCTTGCTGCCAGATCTCTGGGGCCAGCTTGTGCGTTGGAAGGTGTCAGCCCGGGTCAGTTTTTTTTGGAAGGGTTCAGCCCCAAACTCTTGCTGCCAGATCTTTCGGTCCATGTTTTGGGGGAGGTGTCAGCGCCAAACTCTTGCAGCCCCAAGCTCCTGTTGCCAGATCTCTGGGGACAGCTTGTGCTTTGGAAGGTGTCAGCCCCAAACTCTTGCTGCCGCATCTCTGGGGTTGTTTTTTTTTTGGAAGGTGTCAGCCCCAAACTCTTGCTGCCAGATCGCTGCGGCTGTTGTTGTTTTAGCCTAAAAATGGGCCCCGAGGTCTGGCAGCAAGAGGTTTGGCGCTGACGCATTAACACTTTTTTTCGGAAATGCTTCAAATGTATTGCTAATGGACACATGTGTCCGCAGTAGTTTGGCAGTAGTTTGGAAGTAACTACTGCGAAAACTACTGCGCTGGAGCTAATGCCGCAGTAGTTTGGCAGTAGTTTGGAAGTAACTACTGTGAAACTACTGCGCTGGAGATAATTTCACAGTAGTTTGGTAGTAATTACTGCGAAACTACTGCACTTAGGCAAACAAAGTTTGGAGGAATTTAGCCGCACTTTGGCAGTACTGACTTCTAAACTACTGCGGCAATTCGGAAACCAGCAGTTGCAAATGCTGATGGGCCAGGAAAACAAAGAGGCCAGCAGCTGCCACGGAAGCTACTGATGACTCAAAATTTGCTGCGTTTGGGGCTGACCCCTTCCAAAAAACACAGCTGACACCAATCATCCTGCAGCACTTGGGGCTGCACCTTCCAAAAAGGCAAGCTGGCCCCAGAGATCCTGCAGCAAGAGTTTGGGGCTGACACCTTCCAAAGCACAAGCTGGCCCCAGAGACCCTGCAGCAAGAGTTTGGGGCTGACACCTTCCAAAAAACAAACTGGCCCCACAGATCCTGCAGCAAGAGTTTGGGGCTGACACCTTTCAAAAACAAACTGGCCCCAGAGATCCTGCAGCAAGAGTTTTGGGGCGGACACTGTGACACCCAAAAAGCAAACTGGCCCCAGAGATCCGGCAGCAGGAGTTTGTGGCGGACACCGTCCAAAAAACAAACTGAGCCCCAGAGATCCAGAGATCCTGCAGCAAGAGTTTGGGGCTGACACCTTCCAAAAACAAACTGGCCCCAGAGATCTGGCAGCCAGAGTTTGGGGCTGACACCTTCCAAAACAATTGGACCCAGAGCTGCGGCAACAAGAGTTCGAGGCTGACACCCTGGTAAAACAAAATCTGCCCCAAAGATCTGGCGCCAAGAAATTGGGGCTGACGCCTGCCAGTAAAAGCAGCCTGTAATAGGGGACACGTACGCGCACACAAAATCGGAAGCATATGCATACACACACATTGGTCGTTTGTTTCACAACCTAGCATAAATATGGATATTCAGCACCTATCACATCTACACAACCGTGGTCCCAACATATTCCGGCAATTATGCCCATTGACAAGCCCAAGCTGCGCCCCAATACCCATGTTCAAAGGGAATACTTACCGCCCCCCCGCATGACGCATTTGCGCGCGTCAGCTCATAGGATGGGACTATTTTGGGGATGGCGAAACCAGCGCTGGAACGCAGTGACAGCTTGCAGTTAAGTAGGCAAAGTAGAGCTCGAAGCGTGAGCGAGGGCAAGGCGCTCCGTTTGCTTTTGCGTATGCATTTGCGTTTCATCCCTTGCGTTTGCTGGTCATGCCCCTTGCGTTTGCTGGTCATGCATTTCCCCATGACCGCATGCCTGCGGCTATAGTTGCTCTGGAGCCTTTGGGCTTTTTACTTTTGCCACTTAGCAAGTTTTCGCGCCCCGCCATGGAGCCGGTCACCACGCCGCGCAAGCAACCGCCCAGCAGCCCTTCAGCCCCGCGCAAGTCGCCGGGTCAGTCACCAGGTCAGTCACCAGGTCCGCAGAGCTCTGCGCTCTCGCCAACGGCGCTGAAGCGCCCAGCAGCTGCAAGCCCGGTGAAGAAGCGGCCCGCGGCGGCCGCGCCCAAGACGGCCGCCAAAAGCAAAGCTTCTGCCAAGCCGAAGCCTAAGCCGAAGCCCGAGCCGAAGACCGAGTCTGGCGTCAAGAAGAAGGCCAAGGCGAAGGCGAAGGGCAAGGTCAGCGTGTGGGCGCAAGCCGTGGGAGAGGACCAAGAGACAGAGCAGCCCGACGCCTTGGCAGTGGTCGACGAGCCTGCTGGCCGCGACAAAAACAAAAGCCAGTGGCTAAAGCGCAACCGGGACTCGTTGCCAGCCGACCTCAAGGCCTTGCTGGACTCTGCCAAGAGGACCGACCTCACAGAGCTGGTCAACAGGCTTGTGGTCAAAGACGCCCGTGGTCAGTTTCAGCTGGCCGCCAACGACCCTGTCGTCGCCCAGAAGCGCCGCCTCTACAAGGAAGCCAAAACCACCAACGAGGCGAAGTCTGTGCCGCGGTTCATCGCGGAACAGCAAGCCGGTGGCTCGGACAAGCTGAAAGCTGCCGTGCAGCGCGGCGAAGCTCGCTGCGTCAAGGTAGACGGCGTGGACTACTACACGTGGCGCGAGGCCTCCGTCGCCCACACCACCGGCCAGTCCGACTCCATGGACGCCACGGCTGAAGTCGCGTCCGGCTCGCAGGACTTGATGCTATGTTGCCTGCGTCTGCACAGTTCGCTTATTGCTTTTGTCTTGCGTTTGCTTTTGTTCGGGCATCCTTGCTTGTGCCGTGTCGGCCGCTAGCTTTGAAGGAAGCCTTGCTGGTCGCTTTTGCGTTTGCCTTCATTGCGTTTGCTTTTGTCCCGGCATCCCTGCCTGCACCTTGTCGGCTGCTAAGTTTGCAGGACGCCAGCGGACTCTTCGCGCTCTTGGCCGAGTCCTTGCCGATGGGGCCGCCCGAAGCTGAAGGCGGCGGCTCGGCTGACGCGCCTGCGGACCTCATGGCCAGCACTCGCCCTCGCGTGGAGGAGGGCTTGCAAGTCACCCAAAAGATCTTCGGCGAGTCCCAGAAGGCGCTGCAGGCATTGAGCGGCATGCCGCAGTCGCCCATGGTTGCCACGTGCCGGGAACAGCTGGAGGCAGCAATGCAGGCAGTGCTCCAGTGCCTGCAGTCTTTGCAAGAGCTGAACACGTTTGGCCGCATTGGCGGCGAAGCCGCTGGTCCCGAGTCCTGCAAGACCTTGCTGAGGTCCTGCGCCGCCAAGGTGCTCCACTTGCAGCATGCTTGCCAGATGTGCAAAGCGCTCAAGCCTGTCGACTGATGTCCCCGCTTGCCGCGCGAACTGCGGCGTGACGCCCGATCATCTTGTCAAAAGGGAAGGGCGCGCAGTCATTGCTTGTGATTTTGCGCTTGCTTCTTTTGGATTGCTTTTGCATCTTTTGAAGATGCGGCGAACATGGGCAGCTGTGTGCGTGTTGGGCGCCTTGGTGCTGAGTACTGCCAAACTGCTCGCTGCAGCCATGGCCACAAGGCAAGGGTGTAGAAAGCGGCTGAGAGCCGCCCAAGCAGCCGATGGCCACGCCTGCGAAAGCAGCCTTGCGCGGCTGCTGCTTGAAAGCTGGTCCTGGGGCTTCATGTCCGCTCCGCAGCTGCAAGCCATAGCTGCGGCTGCAGAAGAAGACTTTGAGCGCGCTGGAGCCAACTGCCCCAGCGACGTCCAATGTCTCGCAGCCGGGCTATTTTAGTTTTGCAGTATCAGTTCTTTCTTCCGGGCCTTGAGTTGAAAGGTGGCCAGCCTGCGCTCGCCTCAGGCTGCCCTAGGGTTCTCCGGCAAGTACCCCGCCAACACGCACAGAGATCTCAAGCGGCGGTTGCCGCAGCCAGTGCTGGCGCCTGGTTTGTACCGCATGCCGTGTCGCGCAGCGTCTACAACCCTGCAAGGGGCCTTTCAGTATGCGACCCTGCATATGCTGTGCCCCAGCAAAGGTAGTTGTTCAAAGCCGTTTACGCAGCTGCGAGCTGTCTTGCAAACATGCGCGCTTCTGAGGTGGCCACATGAACTCTTCAGCGCAGTCTACAAGCATTTCCCCAAGGAGTGGATCGCCCGCATCCGCGGCGTAGCTGACCTCGGCGATTTCTGGCGACGAGTTGCCGGCGCGCCGCAAATGGCTGGCCACCCTCTGCTACGCGACCAACACTGCGCGCTGGACAAAACCATCCCGTTCAGCTTGCATGGGGATGGCGTTCCGATTGTTGGCGCAGGAAAGAGCTACCAGCAGTCTGCTGACATCTACTCCTTCTGCAGCCTTGTGGCCCAGGGATCCACCAAGGAAACCAACTTCATTGTGGCCATGCTCTTCGCCCGATCGCAGGCCAGCGGCGGGCACACAACACGCGCCTTCTGGCGCAAACTGACGTGGTCCCTCACAGCTCTCTTCAACGGCGCCGGCCGCTAAGTTGTCGCCCATGTCTGTCGCGCTGAGCCGGCGCCAGCCGTAGCTTTTTTTTTGCCTTTGCCTTTGCTGTTTGCGTTTGCAGCTGCGCGACTCGCTGGCACTGCGCTGCATTCTGTGTTGCAGCTGACTGAGGTCTGGCCTGATGTTGATGACAGAGGGCGTCCTCACGAAGCTGGCACCACCGCAGCGCGCCTCGCAGGCAGCCCGCTGGCAGACGGCTACCGCGGCGTGGTATTCCTGCTGCGCGGCGACCTTGACTACTTATCCAAATCCTTGGAATTGCAGCACGCTTCCGCCTCGCAGCCTTGCTGCCTCTGCCTCGCCGACCGCAGCGCGGGCTTGAACTTCCTGGACTGCCGGCCAGGTGCCCGCTGGCAGTCCTCCGTTCACACCACGCCGGTCTGGCAGCGCCGCTTTGGCAGCGCCAGCCAAAACCCACTGTGGCGCGCGCCCGGCATCACGGCGATGTGCTACTACCCGGACGTGATGCACAACAAGCACTTAGGCATGGATGCGTACTTCCTCGGCGGCGTTCTGAAAGTAATGCTTCAGTACGCTCCCCTGCCGCAAATCTTCGAGCAGTGCAAAGCCCACTGGAGAGAAGCCAGGGATGGCAACCACTTCGGCCAGCTGCGGGAAACCATGTTTCTGGGCAAGCGGGGCGATTACCCCAAACTTAAAGGCAAAGCCGCAGAGGTTCGCTCAATGACGCCGGCCTTGCTGGTTGCATGGCGCCGCCTGCGAGAAGCGCACGGCCTCCGCAGCACTTACGCTGAGCAGATCGAACTTGGCTTGCAGTGCAGCAAGGACACCCACCAAAGCAGCCCCGCTCATGGTTGCGCAGTTGCGTTTGCGTTTGCGCAAGCCCACCGTCCTTGCCAGCCCGCCAGGACATCGACGTAATTCTCGACGAAGCTCGTGGTGAGCTCTTCTTTGACGACCAAACGCACGAGCGGTATGTCGAGCTGCACTACCACTACGCTGCCATGCAGACAGCCCTTCATAAGCGCCACTGGGAGCAAGGCGAACGCGTGTTCAACGTCACAATCAAGATGCACTACGCCATCCACGGGGCGCTTCTGAGCAAGCACTGCAGTCCGAGGCTGTCCTGGTGCTACAGCGGGGAGGACCTCATGCAAAAGGCAAAGGTCGTGCTAGCTGCGTGCCGCTTGTCGCTCCGACTTGCATTTGCTTGTTTGCGTTTATTGCTCTGCGGTCAGCCGCCCTAGTTGCAGCCCAGGCTGCCGCGGCAACACGCCTGTTGGCGCAGTCAACAAGGCCATGCTGCGGTATTCTTTCGCTCTTGAGATGCAGATGACCAGACTAAGCGCGGGCTGCATGAGCTGAAAAGAAGCGCTTTAGGCGGCATCTCGCGGACAAGCTCGTGCATGCATTTGGTGCCGGCGCAGCATTTGCTTTTGCGTTTGCGTTGCTCACTTCGCCAGCTGAAACCCACAAAACGCGGCAACGGCAACGGCAATATTTCACGGCAACGGCAACGGCAACGGCAACGGCAACTTTTCACGGCAACAGTCACGGCAATTCCCCCGCTAAAAAATTAACTTTTCACGGCAACGGCAACGGCAACGGCAACGGTAAAAAAAACTGCCCACGGTAAAAATTAACTTTCACGGTAAAAATTGTCTTGCCCCCGCTAATTGTCTTGACGGATTCACAGGGAAATTTCACAAACTCGCCATCTTTTCACAAGCGTCTCACCAACTTGCCAGATTTCCACCAGCTCACCATCTTTTCACCAACGTGCATTTTTGTTGCAACCCACCGTCTTTTCACCTTCTTGTCATCAATTTTGTTCTACAAAGTCATCTTTCCGCCATCTTTTCACCACTTACCAAAAGGTTCACCAACTCGCCATCTTTTCTGTTGTCTGTTCGCAAATTTGGCAGACGTTCACAGACTCCCGTTTTTTCCTCAGCTTGCACACGTTTCACAAACTTGCAAACTTTTCACCAGCCCACCATCTTCTGACTCTCAATCTTCTCACCGCTTTCAAACTGTTACTCTGCGCTCCTTTCACAACAGCCCCACATTTGCACAACACTCTCACCTGCTTACTTCTCAAGCGTCACCAACTTCTCGCCAGTGTTCACCACCAACTCACCATATTGCGTTATTACAGACGACACCAAAAGAAGTTTTAAACACTCCGAACCTACCCGCAGTTCAACTCCATCCTCGCTGTCTAAACTTAGGCATGGCATGAGACTGAGGCGGGGCGTTGCTTGTGTGGACAGTTCAAGTAAAATTGAGTCACAAGAGGCCCTTGCGAGCAATGATTTGACGCCTCATTTTGTACTCAGTGATTACATTTCTTTGTGTAGGCAACCAAAGAAACCACCCTTTTAGAAAAAGCAACATGGCGAAGAAACACTAACGTGGGGGGTTGCCTGGGATCGCCTGGGATATGTATATATGTGCATATATACACACGCATATGGGATCGTAACAAGATAGGGGAACCCCAACCAAACATACGCTAGAAGAACGGGGGGGGGCGAAAGCAAAGTTCGCTCAGCAAGCTTCTCTGCGCAAGTTTCTGAGCAACTTTCTCTGAGCAAATGTGTCTGAGCAAGTTTCTCTCACATTCTCTAAGCAAGTTCTCTGTTCTCTGCGCAAATTTCTCTGCACAAGTTTTCTCTGCGCAAGTGCTCGGCTCAAAATTATCTGCGCAAGTTCTCTGCGCGCTCTCGCGCTAGCTTCTTTCACGTTTTGCGCCCGTCTACCAAAGAAAAGAAATCGGTGCGCTGATGCGCTGAACGTTCAACCATATGTACTTTGCGAGGAGACTGAGTCTACCCGAACAAATGAAACCGTCTGTGCTGACTGCTAAAAAACAATCGTATGAACAGTGCGTGGAGTCTTGTTAAAGAAATAAAAAATAGACCGTGCTCAGCGCCCGTTTTGTTTTTTTACCTTCGCGCATGCCCTTGACACCTGAATGCGCCTGATTGCTCTGACCATTGAAAATTGACGTATAATTCTTACCCAAATCGGCTCGCGATAATTAGTAGGCCAAACATTGCACTGCCCGTGGGTAGAAATGGACCCCTTTTACAAAATAAATTCAGGACATTGGGTGCCGGCATGTGCCGGCAATCAACTGGGTCAAGAATCCCTGTGGATAGACTGCTCATTTCAGCCGGGCATCTCCGGTGGGAAGCCGGACGTGCCAACGCCTGGCAGATCCTTGGCTGGTGTGCGGGGTGGGTATGCGGGTGGGTGTCCAGCCGGGGGGTGGCCATGTTGGGAATTTGTGGGACACAGCCGGCTACAGCAGTCTTCGGGAACAGGTCCCAAGAAGTCTTACACAGCTGTTGCTTCCTCGTAATCAGAACGTGCCTGTGGCTCTAAACAAAGAATCGAATAGGGGCCATGTAAAAAGAAAGCGCTCAAACAAGTATGGCCATCTCTTTGCACGCAAGTGCAAACAGATCACGGTGCGGCTTTGTGCTACCCGTAAGCTCCAAGAAGACTGTCGATGGGGAACGCACACGTTCCTGGCACTGCCAAGGGGCCCAAATGACGCAAGGTCTGGTGGTCCTCAGCTGACATGGCAAGAACGAATATGAGAAGCGTATGCGACCTGCGCCGTAGCAAAGCAACGGAAAGCATTGGGGAGCCGGGGAACCCCTCGCACAACCAAAGCTGCACTCAGCGACCAACGCCAAGGCCAAGCAAGCAACCCTCAAATCCTTTTTGTTCCGAGCGCTGCGAGTTTCAAGCAGACAGCTCGTACTCCAGCGACCCTTCGTCTGCCATTTCCTTGACGATGTCGAGGCCACCCAAAAGCTTGCCATTCGCGTAGAGCTGTGGGTAGGTGGGCCAGTTGGAATACTCCTTGAGCCCTTGTCTCACTTCCTCGTCGGAAAGGATGTCAAAGGTGTCAAAGTCCACACCGTTCTCATTCAAAAGGTCAACCATCTTGCCTTGGAACAGACTTAGAAGCACAAAAAGTGTGACCACATCCCTCTTCAGCACGCCTTTCACACACCACTACATTATTACCTCCATAAAGGGCTGTGGCGGTCAGCAAGTACAAGCTTCGGACAGCGGGATGTTATGCTCTGGGCCGAGAATATTTCATGGAGGCTTGGCAGCTCGGTGGGTTGATACGTGTTGATACGCAAAGCCCCCGGAATGTGCGCTTGTCACTGGCTTTTCTAGACACAAACACTGCGAATCGTCGACTTCTGCCACGGGACCCAAACCACGTCGCTAAGAACAGACCAACACACACACACACACACACACACACACACACACACACACATAAATTGAGTTTATACCGCATAATTTATACGCACGCCGACCTATAGACGCCAACATGGTCAAGCACAGTCACACAGACACAAGCCCCGAAGCAAAACAACACGCTCGCACAAAATGACCATCCCACGTGCAGACATGAGCACCCGTACATGTTGTCCAGACATTGCCCCTTGACACCCCAAATAAACTATCCTGGAGGCCGAGCCACGTGAAAAGCCGCAGCGCGGCCCTTCCGGATTTCCTTTCATGAAGAGCATCACCGGTGCCTTGTTGATCAAGGACTTCAACTTCTCCTGGCTGGAGTCCGGCCGCCCAAACACCAAGGCGCGTTTTCGACTGCACCCAGGGCCGTTGCTCTCTTGATCTCTGTCTTCAGCCCTTGAGCTTCAAGCCGGCTGAGAAACAGAACACAGCAAACTCAAACTCACCCTGCCTGTATGGGCTGGGCGGCACCGAGCATCTCACCGAAGGAGCCGTCCTCCTGTGCCCAGACACGGTAAGCCAAGGGCCAACACCGTGTGTGGAGCCCTGCGGAAATGGGATGCATGACAGTCCTCACCTTAGCCCATTGGCGGGGCTTCCCTCTGTGGGGGTATGGCCTCAACAAGGAATGCATCCCAAATCTGCGGAATTCGCGACAGGCTTGGACACCCGCCAGGACACCAATCTAAGCCCTACACCATGAAGCATGTTGCTTCCTGTGGAACCCTGTCAGCTTCCACGATTGTCAGCGAGACCAAAAGGTCATGTTCATAGAAATGTGATGGAAATCTGTTTCATCAAAACCGCTCTGAAATTCCTAACGGGATACCCTCAGTGAACCATTTTGAAGCCTAAAATCAGTCTCAATCGATTGCTTTGCTTTTTGTTTGCAGGCGCGCAGGCAGCATATTTGCATGCAAGCACAAGCCATGCTTGTGACGTACAAATATGATATGTTGCTCTGCGTGATTGCCGAGGAGCTTGGCCTAAACGCTGCAAAAGCAACACCATCTTGAGCACCCACAGCCCCCCAGCAGCAAATGTTGTTAAGCATACAAAGCCAAGCCTCTAACTGTGATGTCTTGTTAACCCCTGGATTGCTCCTCCATTTCTTTCATTATGTCAATACCGCCAATCAGGTCGCCATTGACGTAGAGCTGCGGATAGGTGGACCAGTTGGAATACCTCTGCCATGGCGCAACTGCACTTGATGGCAACCCATTCTTGGGTTCTGGCCTGCGTTTAACCAGGACCTACCAAAAAAATACTGACAAATACGATTGAAACAATTCGCTCAAATATCTCGCTTGCCAAGGAAAAGCACTTGACAACAAGTGCACGATAATCCTGAACCCAAATGAAGTGCTTAGTCAAGCCACAAGCCATCAGAATCTTGCTAGCCCGCTGGCCCGCAAGATTCCAAAACAATGCGTCAAAATTGATCTTGCAGCCTGCCTCTACCCACTTGGGGGTTGCGAGCACGCATCTGGACTCAATGCGGCCACAGGGCTCTTTCAGCCCTTGCCGTACTGTGTCGTCCGCCAAGATGTCCTTAGGCCGACATGCAAGGTCAGTGGACGGGATGACGGCAAGGCAGAACTGAACTCCACAAACTTGCTGCCATACTCAACAATCCCTCTGACAAAGGCCAACTCTACCGGCAATTTGGTCTAAACCACCTCCACCTGTCCGCTTCCTCCCATGAAGGGAACAACCTGCTTCTTTTTTATCAAAGTTCATCTGTCAGCGTGGCTGATGCCTCTGAAGCTACAAACGGCCTCACTGCGGCTTGCTGGAAATCAAGCAAAACTTGTCTGAGGCGAGCATCACGAAACCTCGCCAAACAGCCGCTGCCCAGGCGTTGACACAAGCAATCCCAGCAATGTTTGCAAAAAGCGGGAACCCTAGGTCCGGGTATCGCTATCAAGTGTCATCAAAAAAGGGTGGCACCCTGTGCTCTACCGATACTGCCAGGCTTCGAAGGTGGAGTATTCCACCCCAGTGTTCTGCATCATCTCAATGGCCTGTCTAGAGAACTTGCACTGCGGCTCTGTCCTGTTCCTCGCGCGGCTCCGACCAAGAAAGCCCAGAATCGCAGGCTGTGATGAATCAGCACCAATACATGCGATAGCCGTTTAAGGTCCGCTGCCCTTTACGGTGCGATCCGGTGCGCTTTACGATTCATGGGGAGGCATCCCACGTGAATAGCATCGTGCAAAAGCCGGCAATAACTCAATAATCACGATCTTAAAGCAGCAAACTATGGGTTCGCACCCATCATGTGCTGAGAATCGCGGATTCACATGCGGGCCATAATGATTCTTCAAATGCAACATTGGTTTGGCCCACCTCCAACTCTCCAGGCAATATCCTATGAACCACTAGGCCCGTGTGCCATCCGAACTCGCCATCTTGCCTCAAATCAAATGTCCCCATTGGCGCTTGCCAAGCGGCCCCTTCATGAACAACATGACTGGGGAGGCGTTGATCAAGCTCTTCAACCTCGTGTTGAGGTCTGCAGCGCCATTGGGCAATGGAGCCTGGGCGGGGCCCCATCCGAGTGCGAATCCTAATGCATCCATGGCCCGGATCCATAGGTCATTATAGGTCATTGAACAAGTTTCACTTAGATAGACAGAAACTGGCTGAACCGCCCTGGTAGCTAGGCAGAAACTTGTGGCTACAGATTGACGAGGCATGCCAAAGAATTTGCCAATGCTGATTAGCGCACTTTGAACAGAGTGAAGAGCAAGCCGCAACCCGCAAACCATTCCGACCTAAAAACTGCAAGAGCGACGAGTGACCGAACCAGTCCAAACTCTTTGACAACTTCCGCAAGGCATACTGCATCTAGACCTCACTGCCCGCAGATCAGAAAGAAGCCTGTCTCACAATGACCCAATACATGCCTCATGGGTAACGAATCTATCACGCACAGGCCTCGGACATCTGGGCATGAAGTTGACGCTGCATCCGAAAACGCTGTCTTTCCCGCATCCGAGAGGCTTCCATGGGCCGTGACACCAGGGCTTTGACTTTCTCCACTAATCTCGGAGGGTCTGCGCCCACGAGGGTCCCCAGCCTTGGAAAGCCGAAAAATGCAGCTCAAGGGCTGAATCACGGAAAAACCAGCGATTTGGCCAACACTTTATTGGCTCCCTATGCATGAACTCCCCCCCTCGAAATGGGTCCTATAGCAAAGATTCACACAGGTACACCCTGGATCTGACCTCACGATGTTAGCGCTGAGGCTCATGGCGCCCTGCGGGTTGAGAAAGCCCACAAAGGGAACCTGCTCAGCGCCCAAAGAGCTCACCAGGGCAGGGCAAAGGTCCGCATTGGCCTCGCCAAGCGGGGGGTGCAAACCGCTTGGGGAACCGGGCAAGGGGGCTGCTCCAAGACTTGCTGAATGAGCCAAGGCTTCATTCTTCAGACTTTCCTTTGCAGAGTATGCCAATGGATGGGGCCGGCGTTTGGTACTGGAACAGCTTGGTCGAGCCAACTATGTTTACGCTAGATGTCTTCGCCTGGAACGCTCCAGTAGCTTGTCATTCAATATGTTCTCCATACTTCTGCCAGGCTTGGGGTTTTGTCCCCGAATGCTCATGCATCAATCACATTCGAAGTCACCAGATCCGTCAGGCTCGGCAGTCACATGAGGCTGAGTTAGATTGCATGTCATTGCCAGGCCTTCTTTCCCGCAGGCTGCTCCACTTCATGTTCGATAAGGGGAGCTACTGACATGTCAAAATGTGTAATCACGCCTGTTGAGAAGTATTGCCCGTTCTTGGCCCCTGAATGATCTTAGCCACTGTCTGTGTGATGTTCATGATGGCCTGCCAAGAGAGCGACAAAGGTCCATATTGCCCGCAGCTGCCGAACACACACAAAAAACAAACATAGTCACATAGAAGGAAAGAAACCAAACACTCCCGCCGTTCACGCCAACCGGCGTGGTTGTGCCCGCGGGGTGGCAAGGGCCAAGGGCAGATTCTAGTTGGTTATGTTTTGGATGGTAACCCTTTCCGGTGCTATCTTCAAGCCTAAAAGGACCTTGTTTTGTGAGGGTTTCCGGATTTCCTCAAAAAACACGTGGGGGTCGATCAACAAGTCCGTTACATGTAGGGAAACCACCAAAAAGATGACTTTCACCACATTGGAAAAGTGGGCTGCATGGCCATTTTTTGCCCTAAATGGAATATTGATTTCGTCCCCTCCCCATCGACCCTACATTCCGGGCGACGTGACCTGCCTTGGCAAAGCGGCCCTTGGAGTGCTCCGCGGCCAAGGCTTCCAAGACTTTGGAGAGGTGCACGCTGGGCGAGTGCCAGGGCGCCCACCTCAGATTTTTCAGCAGGGATCCTTACATGAAAAACACCTGAACATTGCCTTGTAAATGGTGGTTTCCCGGTATTTGGTGAAAAAAGCCATGTTTCAAATGGGCAAAATGTATCTTTTAAGGAGCCCTGTCAAAATGGGCCAGCCGAACCAGAAGGTCAGAGCCAACTGATATGGACCCATTAGCTGCACATATGGCTTCCCCAAGTGATCAACCCAAATATCGGGGACAATATCAGGTGGGTCCGACTTTCTGGGTCCGAGTTTGGTGCCATTGACAGCTGGTTTTAAGGCATCATGCTTTAGTGAGTTCAATCTGGGTAATGTCAAAAGAGTGGGGCGGGGTGACGTGTGTGCGCGCGCGTGCGCGCGTGCGTGCGTGGGTGCGTGAGTGCGTGGGTGCATGGGTGCGTGGGTGCGTGGGTGCGTGGGTGGGTGCGTGGGTGCGGGTGCGTGCCTGTGTGCCTGTGTGCCTGTGTGCCTGTGTGCCTGCGCGCGCGCGGGCGCGGGCGCGGGCGCGTGTGGGTGTGTGGGTGTGTGGGTGTGTATGTGTGTGGGTGTGTGGGTGTGTGGGTGTGTGGGTGTGTGGATGTGTGTGTGGGTGTGTGGGTGTGTGGGTGTGTGGGTGTGTGGATGTGTGTGTGCGTGTGTGGGTGTGGGTGTGTGGGTGTGGGTGTGGGTGTGGGTGTGGGTGTGGGTGTGTGTGAGTGTGTGTGTGTGATTGTGTGTGTGTGCGCGTGATTGTGTGTGTGTGATTGTGTGTGTGTGTGAATGATGTGTGTGTAATTGTGTGATTGTGTGTGTAATTGTGTGATTGTGTGTGATTGTGTGTGTGTGTGTGATTGTGTGAAGGTGTGTGATTGTGTCATTGTGTGTGATTGTGTGATTGTGTGTGATTGTGTGATTGTGTGTGATTGTGTGATTGTGTGATTGTGTGATTGTGCGTGTGTGATTGCGTGATTGTGTGTGTATTTGTGTGATTGTGTGTGATTGTGTGATTGTTTGTGTGATTGTTTGTGTGATTGCGTGATTGCGTGTGTGTGCGTGCGTGCGTGCGTGTGTGTGTGTGTCATCAACCTGGGTGTTGGAATGCACATACTGTCCGCAAGGGACAGTCAAAGATTGATGTTTCGAAGTGACTGAAAGCAACATAGGGAGAGCAGGCGCTAAACCACTCATTACATTCCACGCCTCCTCTTTGAAATCCCTATTCCAACAGTTGGTTCAATCAGCACCAGCAAGCTGCGGCAACAAAGCCACGGGCGCCTTTTGCATGAGAGTCTGACATTTTTGGCCCAGCAGCAGTAGCACGGTGGTCAGCCCTTCATGGCTCTTGCAAAGCGCATGCAGCTCTGCTTCGGAAAAGATGTCCGCCACTGTACCAGCCATGGCCGGCACAGGCTATGCTATCTACAAGGGCGAATTGCTGAGCCGGAAAAGCCGCGGCAGCTCTGTTTACAGCAAACATGGCATTCATTCTTCCAACATGGCAGCCAGGCTCTTTGCACGGCTGAACTGAATGTCACGTTTGAGCTGTGCCATGCAGCCTGTGGCCTTGTAGGACAAGCTTCTCAAGTGTTCGCGTCAAAGCAAAGGATCTTGATTCCAACACGTCCAGAAGAAAACAACTCTGAAGCAACCCTTTGAGGGAGCCTGGCTCGTTCTGACATTCCCATGTGTCAAGCTTCAGCCAACATGCGGCTGTGGCTCTGCACCGGGAATTTGTACATCTGCGGCTCCATGGTGGGCCCGTCCACGCAGATCTCCGCATATTCGGGGTCGTTGGGCGAGGAGACGCGGCGGACAGCGTTCACCCAAGAGGACTTCCCCACTCCTGGCACAGGCCGCGGGGCTGAGGACGTTTGCAGCAGCTACCTGTGGTGCTTAAGACATGGAAAGTGTCACGGGGCATCACCGGATGCAAACTAGTCGAAACAATTCAAGAGCTCAAGGGCTCAGGCGCAAAAGG
This sequence comes from Effrenium voratum, assembly GCA_963377175.1. Classification (NCBI taxonomy): domain Eukaryota; class Dinophyceae; order Suessiales; family Symbiodiniaceae; genus Effrenium; species Effrenium voratum. Next base: position 598,623 of record CAUJNA010000913.1, on the reverse strand, counting down.
GAAATCAAACAGCCAGTAATTGGCATCCCGGTGAAGTGCCGTCAATTGACCAGCACTTGCTTAAACATGGTTTTGTAGTCACATGGATGTTTTGCCATGATCAAAGTGCAGTGAAAGCTCACTGTTGTTGAAACGTCACTTAAGGATACCAGAGGGGATCCAGTTGAGGGGTTGGGCTACCATGTATGATCATTGCACATGCAACGCACGAGGGGTGGGGTGGGGGGCGACACGCTGGTGACACGCTCATATCCCAAAAAAGTGACCGTTCAACGTACATGTGCCGGCAATTGGCCACCCCCTGACACGCTCCTCAGGAACCCCTCCCAGCCTCAAACTTGCCCTCCAAACCTCAAATTTACCAGCCTCCCCTTTCCCTGTAACCCCCCCCCAAGGAGCCTGGAAGGTCACTTGTATCATTGCACAAATTGCACTAAGTACACATGAGTGATACGTCATAGCAAATTGTTTTTTGCAGTCACTTAGACATAAAGTGACATTGTTTTGCCAAAATCGAGGTGCCGGCAATTGGCCAGCCATTGAAAATTCTGGAATATCAATCTTGATTTTGCAGCCCATTGGTCAGAAAGGAAAGGCAGTCAGAGCCGTACAAAAGAAAGCGAGACAAACTCGTGATCTAAGTCAGAGCCATACAAAAGAAAGCGAGACAAACTCGTGATAAGCAAGGACCTCGAGCACATCGAGCAAACATGTTTCCGGCCTGGATACCCCGTGACGCCAATCATGATGGCGCCTTGCTCTTGTGCAGGAGCTAGATATTCCGGCACCTTAGGTGCTTCCACATTCAAGTCCTTCCGGCAAAAGGGATCCCGATTCCCGCTTGAAGTCTGTCTCCGTTGAGTTGTCGTTTTACCAAATTCATCCCCAAGCGCTGCACATATGTCATTGCGCGCCTTGCCGGCACCATTGCTCCCAATCATCATTTCATACGCCTTCCAAGGCTTGCACTCCCATTTCCTCAACCCCCCCACCCACCCGCAACCAAAAACAAACCCGCCACATGTCCACCCCCCCAACCCCACGGCCTGTGCAACTTCCGCACGGATTGCCGGCCGAGGGGCCGGGTAGGCGCGCAGGTCCGCCTGCGCCTCCCGGAGCTCAGCGTTGGCCTCCCGCAGCGCCGCCAGAGACGCCTGCGAAAACCCGCCAATGGACCTGGAAGACATGGCCATGGCTCAAAAGCCGCCTCAGGCCCCCAGTGAACATCAACCAATCCAACCACTAAAATTGGCTCTAAAATTGGGTGGTGAATTCAGCTACCAACCAAAATGGTAACATTGGTGTTGACCCACGGCCACATCCTTAGCGAGGCATCCTTAGGCCGAATCACCCGCCTGCAGGGCTCAAACGAGTGCTATCCAACTATACCCTCAACTGGACAAGCCAAGTATGTGCGTTTCGTCTAGCAAACCATCCTGAAAGTTAGCAACCATCGATCAGCCAAACCTTGGGTGGTTAAGGCATTGACTAAGGGCTTACAAATCTCTGAATGGTGGTTTAAAGGGAACCCGCCGTCACCCAACAATGAGTTAGATAAGTTTTAAAAGTTTAAAAAGAATCAACCGCTCCACTTTGGGGGGTTCAGTTGTGTTTGATACACTGCGTGACTTTCCACTTGAGAGCGGGTCGTTACCATCATGGTGGATGGCGAGTTCTTTCCACAAACAAACTTCCCATTCCACCTTGCAATTTTAGTTAATCTGCGAGTAAGGCGTACAAAGTCATTCGCACTTGCAAATGCAGCCGCGTTCAAGTGTGCGGATGTGTCGTGTGTTAAGCGCTGGTGCTCGGGCTGTGTGGTTGTGATGCTTGGAGTGTGTATGTGTTGCATCGTGTGCCGTGTCTGTGTACAGTGTCCGTTTGTGTGTTTATGCTTGTGTGGTGTGTTTGCGTTTGGGGTTGGATTTGTGTACTTGTGTTTGTGTCTGTGTGTGTGTTGTGTGTTTGTGTGTTTATGTGTTTATGTGTTTGCTTGTTTGCAATCTTGTTTGTTTGTTCGCTTCTGTTATGGTTTGTGTTGTTTTGTGTCGGTTGCCTGTTTGCGCTTGCGCTTGTTTGTGTAAAAGTGTATGCTTGCGGTTGTGTTCGTCTTTGACTTCGCGTTTGTGCGGGTGCGCATGTGTGGCGTTGGTGAGTGTAAATGCGCTTGTGCTTGTGTGCTCTGCTTTTTGTGTGCGTGTTTTTGCCGAGCTCCAAGTCAACCGTGGAACCACTATGTTTTTTCACAGTACCTTGCTGGGCGTGGTTCCCCGTAAGGCTGTGTGTGCTTCATTCTCTTCATACGTCTCGATTGGAGAATCCTTTGCAAGATTAAGTGTCCGCCCCTCCCTCGTGCTTGAGTGGCACCCGATGGACTCTCACTCGATCTTGCCTGGAATACTGCCTTTGGGAGTTTAAGTGTGTTGTGTGTTCGCTGCTACGTGGCGTGCTCAAGTGAGTCAATATCAAAACTGTCTTGTGTGTTGTGTATTGGTTGCTTGGTTGCTTGTGTGGGCCCCATCGGGAGCACAGTTGACATCACCACAAATTGGAAGTGTGGCTTCTTGCACACCCCACTCTGATAGGACTGATGGGCGCAATGAGTGGCTCTCAGCGTCTGCCAGTCGCCTCGAGCCGTCTACGTGCACATGACACAATCTCCGGTGCCGAGCGGTTGAGCACCACGCCGGTGGATTCCTCGGGATGTTCATGAAATGCTGCAGGAAAGATCCCATTTGGCTTTGGTCTCTTCTGCTGCCTGAATTCCCCCAACTAACATGAGCTCAGCTCAACTTGGGAAACTATTGGCTTAGATATGCCCGCAAATCAGCCCACCCTCTTGCATTTAGCCAAGCATCTCTGGTGTTGACGAAAAAACGCGAAGCGCGCCGAAACTGCTTCTTTGCTTCTTCGGCCTGAAATGTGGCTTCGGCGTTAGCTGGAATCTTAGCATTTTGGAAGGCCCACCTGAAAGGCCCAGCATGCTCACCAACATGCACAGTGAGCAGCCGTGCCAACATCACCATTTTGGGAGGTCATAGGGCTGTAGCAAATGGGGGATGCCCCCCCCACCCTCCAACCCAGGTTACGAAATTCGGAAGGGTCGCCTATTCACCGCAAACTGACAAAACGCAATGGGCAAAATGTCGAACGTCATTCAGCGAGGCAAAACACTCGAGCGTGACTTTCTTTTGGGGAACACGAACAGGCTTTGCGTGATTCGGAACCCAGCGTTGCTCCCCATGTGGCACACTGGTCACAGCAAGTCAGCACTTGCAACTGGAGCAAGGTCTACCAAGTGGTGCGCCGTGCGCCTTCGGTTGTTTCCTCACCAACTATTGAATATATTGCATAACGCCCTCAACTTGAAACATGGGTGATGCGTGCAACTGTGCAAAGCTGCATTGGGGGTAACAAACATTGCAGGAGACTGCCAAGTAGGACACACAAGTTTGCAACGTTGAAGAAGCAACCGCAAGAAGTTCTTCTTGAGTCCAACAACGGCTCACAATCAATGGCACCCCGCGCTGTGTGATCAACAAGGAAGCCCTCTTTGCTCAGCAGGGGCCGTTCCGCTCGAGCAAATGGAAGCTCGGGACTTGAGAAACTAGCTCAATCACATATAGCAACCGCACATTGTCTAGCGCATTTGGTGGCACGCATCCCCAATCCTAACAGGAGGGACCCTCCAGCATGCTTCCCCTGTGCCCACCCAGCAAATGTATGGGTGTAGGGGGCAGGTCACCTCGCCCCCTTCCAAGCATTTAAGGAGTAGGGATGGCTCCAGAGTTGACAAAGGGGCGCCCTTGGCAGCGCAGCAGCCCTCCTTATTTACAGCTTACCGCCGGGTAGAAGCCAATCTGTGGGTGTGTGGGCCCAGCTTTGGCAAGGGCAAAGAAAGCTGTTGAGCAGCGGATATGCACCTAACCTAGCCCCAAGAAAACACAAAGCCAAAATCCCTGCATGAGACGAGGCGAACAAAAGCAACAGGAGCAACCAGGCAATCAGCCAACAATTAGGCAAAGGCAAAGCATGGCGAAGCAAAACACAACCATCATCATGCAATCATTTGTCTGCCCAATCGAGACTTGAGCGCTTGTTTTTCATCGAATCCTTGGTGGCGTGCTTGCGTGCACGCAAGCCATGATAGGGCCGACAAGGCGCGGGTCGCATCCCAGCCAATCTATCTTCTTCTCTCAGGTGCCCATCCCAGAAACGAATAACCAACAAGGATTGGCCAAAGTAGATTGGATGATGGATGCACAGTTGGTTCAGTTTTAGAAGAGTGAGAAAAGCATCCAAATGAGGCATGTTTCTTGAGAAGAATCACCATAAGCCGAGGGCCATGCAGGGTTCACCATTCCACTGCCAGGAGGGTGAACCCCGCGCCGCCTTCGAAACTAGTCTGATCCGGCAGCCTGTCACCAGCAAACTCTGCAACAAATAGCCATGCAGTGGCTTGCACCTGCGGTGCTATGCTTAACCACCAAACATGCAATCCACAAAATGCAGTAATCATGCTGATTAACGATGCTTGAAGTGATGACCCAACCTGCAACAGAATCCAGCTTTTGCTCACCACTGGTTCCAATCAGGATGATCAAAGGAATAAGTTCCCTTGGAACAGGCCACAATGATCATACGCTCAGTTCACTTCCAACATTAAGCTCCCCCAAACAAAGCCTATGCGGAGTGGAGGGACTTTCAGAAATACACGTTTTTTGCCGGGGCATCTCTTCGCTCGCCCCTACAGCAGCAGCCTGGCTTCCTTTATTATTTTGAAAATACATACGGGTTGAAAAATATAACTCGCACTCTCCAAGGTCTTCAACAGTTGAAGGATTACAGCCCAAGCTCTTGATGCAAAGCGATGCGGCGACAAGGGAAGCAATGAGGCAGGCCGGTCAAATCCTCCGCAGCAGGATGCATGGCACCCAACTCTCTTCAAAGGGCGCGGGAAATCGGCTCAGAGGTTCACGAGTGCCGAGCCATTGAGCCAGTTGAACATTTCAACCAGAGCTCTTTCGCGCCGAAGCAAAATCAAGTCACACTTCTCACGAACCTCGAGCGGCCTCCATATCCCACGCATTTGGCAGGAACGGAACAATTATAAAAGACTAGACCGCCGGCTTGGCCCACATCGAAGGCCGTTGTGTCCCGTGCAAGGAGGCAGAAGAAGTATCAGGGCTGTATGGAACGCGATTGCACCGCGGCCGTGTGTGTAAAACCCGCGTGCCCCAATCAGTTGCATTGACAAAGCATTTGGAAAATGGGGGCTTCCCTTCAACAATGCCACTCAACATCACTCAAAGGTAGGTTCCTCTTGTTGGCCGAACATCAAGCGAACAAGTGCCACTGGTGGAGCCCTCTTTTCTCTTGGCATGCTTAGGAGGACACATCGGCCTGTAGCGCACGAAAGTGTGGGCCCAGCCCTGCGGTCTGCCAGCCAGCCGGCCCCAGGAAGGCGAGGGCCCCAGGGCCAACCTCAGTCACCACTTCCATAGGCCCACGCCGTCGCGTGCCTTAATCCTTTGGATATGCGGGTCAAAAATAGGTACCCAAAAACGGAAGTGGCAACATGGACCAAAACCTGCGGTTCGATTCCTGGTGGTTGAACTTTGACCCACCATATGAATGGCTTGACTCTGTTTGCTTTGAGTGATGTGGGTGGGCTGGTGGTGGCCGTTGGTCTCAGCCCGCTGAGTTTTGCGGCCCTGCCTGCGGTTGTCAACTGATGCAAAACCAACCGTGGCAGGAACATTTTGTAGCAAACATGGATCTCCCGACAAATATGAGTGTGGCTCAAAATTAAATAGGGGCAAACCGCAGGTTTTGGTCCGTTTCCACTTACCAGGGTTTCATTTTGGTTTTTTGAGCCACAGCTATGCACGGCTGCAGGTCTATGCCCAGCAACTCAGGCTAAACCCAGAGGATCCCTGAGGCATCCAACCCTGCAAAGTGCCCGTGATTGAGGGGCACGCCCCGCCCTCAAAGCAAGTGGTCTTCCAAGGTGCATGCTCCAAGTGGAATCACCACACCGAAAAACAGTAGCCTCTGAGCAAAACTTGTCTCCAAATGGGAGAACTGCCAAAGTTGGCTCCTTTGGTTTGCCTACAAAACCTCATCATAACAAAGCGTGTCCTCAAAGACAAATACAAAGCTCCCCCCAAAAGTGAAAGGTGTTGGGTGTTGGCCTCAGCATGCCTCAGCAATCCGATGTTCCAAGACAAGAGGCTGCAAAAGCTTCGCAGTCTCGTGGCTCAGCTACGCTTCTCCAATGCTGCCAGGCGCGCTTCCATCTCCTTCCAAGCGCGTGCGAAGGAGGAAAAGAAGTCTTTTTTGCCTTGACAATCCTTCTACGTGCAGTGTAAGTCTGACATTGACGTATGTCTCGATTTCGCTGCAAGCTGCCAAGACAAAGCCAATAAATGTCTTGTTTGCTTCCCTCACAAATCCTGGTTCACTGCCAGCTGGCAAGTAGCTGCAACTTGTCAAGACAACGCCTGAAGGTTGCAGGTGAGCAACAGCCACGGTGAAGGACCCGTCCTTGAGGTCGGGATCAGCCTTCATGTCCTTGGCGGTGTATCCGAACTCGGTCTTCAACTTGGCCTCAGGCGGTGCAGTCTACAAATCTCTGCGTGGGCTTTATGTCAGGAGAAAACTAAAAACCGAAAAACAAAGATGGACATGTGCCCAGGTGTGTTCAAATTCACACATAACCCGCTGCCCTGCTGGACATGTGGTTTTGGGCAAAAGGCAGTTGTGGACCCCAGCAGGACCGTACATGCAGGTGTATTTGTTTGAGAGTGGGCTCGTCCATGCTTTGCAGCTGACACTTCTCAAGCAAGCCAAGCTTTGCAGCTTGTAAACCTGGCCTCGCTGGGAGCGCCAGCCCCGTCTGGGCGCTCTCTGAGCCTCTGAATCTCACTTGTGCTAAGCCATCCGAAACCATGGCAGGCCTTGTAGAGTTCTACCTCGTTCTGGAGCTTTGCGAACTCCTTCTGCTCCTCCGCGCTCAAGGGCGTCTTCTTCTTGGAGTCCTTCTTGCCATCCTTCTCCTTCTTGGTGCTGCCCGGGTCCTGCAGAGCCCCAGGCGCTGCATTGACGGCCTTGTACATCAGGACTTGTATGATTGCCCGCGACAGAACATGTCCTTGCTAAACCTTGCTACTTGCTGGGAACCAACAGTGACATTCAAGCCAATGGCAGAACTTTGTCTTACGATACTGCCCTACAACACATGGAGTTGGATACTTATCTGGGTCCT